>RJWM01016055.1:0-46394 GCA_004363535.1 Dasyprocta punctata | reverse complement strand
AGAAGTAACTTTAAAATATTATGTTAACATGATATAACATGATTTTAATGACTTTGCACACACCTTGAGAGATCTTGATCATGAGAGCTAAAAATGTAGTGTGTAAAACCTCCTGTTGTTTGTTCTAACACAGATTGAAAGATACCTAATGTCCTGCAGATGGTGCCATTCTCTCTCATTCCCTCTCTCTTTCTCTCTCTCTCTCTCTCTCTCATACACTCAAACACACACACACACACACACACACACACACACACACACAGAGGCACACCTTCCCTTAGTGAAATCCAAATGGCCACTCTGTAGACAGTAATGATTGTTATTCATGCAATGTAATATGTATTTTCATAATATGAGTTAGCTGAATTATAACTTCTATATTAATTCTTGTTTCTATTGATTATTAATTATTCATGAAATGTGAGAGTAACAATTTCATATATAGCATATATTAGATGCTTAATAAGTTCCATTTTATTATCTTCATTATAATCATCAGCCACTTGACTAATGTGTCCAGATAATATTTGGGAGGCCAGCTAGTAGAATGCTACTTCTCGCTCAGTGGCATAAAAGGAGAATCTTCCAGATAATAGAATTCCAGTAGTGATGATATGTTTCTCATGAAATCTCACCATATACAAAACCAGAATTCAGGTGTTTTCATGGTACATTTAAAATAACTGAGCTAGCAGAAAAATACATGTAGTTCTAATAGAGTTTTGACGGAGGTTGGTTGCAAAGATCACAGACTGGGACCCGTAACTGAAACTAGGCAACAGATAACTTTAGCAAAAGAGGGTATTGTTAAAAAATAAATTTGGTTATATTTTAGGTGGGGCATCTATACTTTGAGGTTTGCCATAGTCTTCACTACTGCCTATTGCTTTAGCATTTTACTTGCTTTGTCATTAGGGGCATTTGATTTTGTAACCCTTGTTTAGAATCATTGTTGAAAAATCCATTGGGAAGATAGTTGAAGGAATTTGGATATGTGTGTGTTTATGTGTGTGTTTCTTCATGTACATGTAAGTAATATATTTTTGCTCTTGTGTTCTATGTTTCAAAATAGTATAGGTAAATAAGCAGGCTAACTAAAAAGAATTTAAGGCAAATTCTGTAGCACATCACTGTGTATGGTAGTGAAAAATACAAAACAAATTAAAACAAAGCAAAACAAAACTTTCTCTGGTCCCTGTCTCTTTTTAAAATGTAGTCTTCTTACCATTTACTGTGCTCAAAAAAAAAAAAAAGTCAGGGTATCAGCCAACAGAAAGGGGGCATTCTTGGGAATATGTGTGCCTCTGTGGTGTCTTAGTTTGATCAGATTATGTAACAAAATATTTATAAACTGGGGAGTTTATAAATAACAGAAATTTATAGCTTATGGTTCTAGTTCTGGAGGCTGGGAAGTCCAACATAAGGGCACTGACAGATTTGTGGTCTCCTGGGTCCCCTGGCTCATAGATTCGGTTTTCTTACTGTGTGTCACATGGTAAAGAAATGAACTTCACTCTCTGATCTGTTTTATAAAGACAGCTGTCCATTCATGAAAACTCTACCCTCATAACCTAGTCACCCAAAATGCCTCACCTCAATATTATCTCCTCGGGGACTGGATTGCAACATATGAATTTGGGGGACACATACACATTCAGACTCTGTAGCATTTGGAATTCAAGAATTTACTCTTCTGATCTGAGGGATAATGCTCTTCATAGAGAGAGCAGAAAATTTTCCCATTTAGAGAATTTTGAACACTAGACAGGGGAAGTAAATGTCCTCTGGGAGAATGAGGAGGCTTAGACTTATTATGTAGCCACCTGTCTACTAAATACTTGTTAGACACAATCATTTTTCTCCAAAGAGGCCATGGGTAAGTCTGATTTCTTTTCTGGTCACCTCTTATAGTATATTCTGAGAAAGTAGAAAATCTTGCGGTTTCTAATGGTAAAGGAAGAAATTATTGAATAGAGCCAGTTACAGTAATAATTTTAGTAAGAGAAGTTTTATGAGTTATATCATGGTTTCTGTAGCCAGAGACCACAGAAACTACTATTCAAGAAGGGAAAGAAGCTATAAAATACAGATCACGACTAGAGGGAAATTCGGGAACACCTCTGCCCTTCGCAGGGACACAGCCCTGTTTAGACGACATGTTCCTGATCAGAAAATCAAATCCAACTATGACAAAGGTATCCTTTAAACAAAATTCAGTTAGCACTACTTGCCTTTGGGTGGGGCCCTTGAACTTTTGCTTCTGAACTTGGTTCAGCACCAGGCCTTATGCCATCAGGCCTCCAACTTGTTTGGGCTTGCTGAACAGAGGTCTTCCTGCTCTTTGGATTGCTTCCATGTTTTTATCCAGTTTGGCCTCCTCATTCTCTCTATTTTGAATCACAAAGAACCATCTTTATTGCACACTAGGCAAAGTTTTGAGGTAGATAATAAGATAGAATCACACTTTTTTGAAGTTTATGACAAAAGAAAAGCACATGTAGGTACTAAGATAGAGATAAATGGCAGGTTAAGGGGCAGTGGCACAGATCAGGATGAGAGTAGTTAGATGTGATAAAATTCAAGAAATATTTTAAGGCAAAGTCTGATGAATTTTGATACAGAATGTGAGAGAAAGAATAGAGGTAATTTCAAAGATTTTGACCTTAGCAACCATGGAAAGATACTATATGCTGAGATGAGGAAGGCAATGAGTGAAGAACGTTTCTAGGGGAAAATCAATTCAGTTTTGGACATATTGAGTTTGAGTTGTCTATTAGACATCCAAATGGCAATGTTGAATGTAAGTTGTATATATAAATCTGGAGTTCTGAAGAGAGATCTGGATTTTAGACATAAATTTGAATGTCATTGGCATATAGATGGTGTCTTAGCCTGTGTTTTCCAGAGAGCAGAGTTTGATGGTAGGAGGAGGAGCAATCATAGAGCATTGAAATGAGGGCCAAGGGGAGTAGGGTGAGGAGGGAGAAGGAGCAAAAAGAAACGTGTTACCAATCTGCCTGTCTGTAGATGGGACTGACTGTCTTATAAAAAATTATTTGAGGTATGCTGTAGGACAGTTTGCTTGAGGCTGCTGTAGTCATCTTGAGCTGCCATAACAAAATGCCATAGACTGGGTAATTAGACAACAGAAATGTATTTTCCATAGTTGTGAAAGCTGGAGGTCCAAGATGAGGGTGCCAGCATGATCAGGTTCTTGTCAGGGCTCTTCCTGGCCTGTAGATGATTGCCTCCTTGCTGTGTGTACACATGGTGAGACAGCTCTGGTGTCTTTCTCTCGTTGTGAGAGCGCCAGCTCTAGTGGAAGATGACTCCACTCTTAGGACTTGCTTTAACTCTTATCATCTCCACACAGGCCGTACCTCCAAATACAGTCATAGTGGGAATTTTCAACAGACAAATTTTGGGAGAACACAATTCAATTCTCATGGATATCTCAATTTTATGTCCTTCTCACATACAAAATGCATTCATTCCACCCCTGTAACCCCAAAAGTGTTAGCTCATTTCCCTAACAACTCTGAAGTTCAAAGTCTAACATCTCATCTAAGTATCATGTACATCAGATATGGGCAAGGCTCAAGGTATGATTGATGCCAAGGCAAAGTGCCATAGAAAAGGAACAGTGCGGGGGAGGATTTATCCATAGGGTGTAATCTCCTTTTGTGTAAAAGTTAACCCCTAGGGTTTGAACCATTCCAAATTTCCAAACTGTGAGTTCCTGGGTGCCCAGGGGGCCCTGGATATGAGGTGAGAGGCCCACAGGGACATGAAGTAAGGCCCTGTCACATGGTGGCTCTGGGGAAATTTTGACAGCCTCAGGCTCAGGTAGATGTGGCTGCTGTGGTGGTGCCTGGGGCAGGAACAGTGAGGGCAAAAGGATCTGAAAGAGTCCATCAAGCAGCAGGATTATGTAGGACAGGGATTTTCTCTTCTTTTGACTCCCTGTTCCTTAGTCAACCTAAAATGTCTGTATTACTGGTATTACCTCATGATGCTGGAATTTATTTTCGTATGGAGCAAAACCTTTTATTCCACAATAAAGAAGTTTGAGGGATCAATTGATGTTTGAGAAACACATTGATCAAAATTCATTACACTGAAGAGCACTGAAGCAATGGTACAGTGACCTCAGAGCAGGTTCTCTCCTGATCTGAGGGAAAGAAGGGGAAGTTACCAGTCATGGGCCTGGAAAGGGGCAGGGATCTTTACTAAAGAAGGACTAGGGTAGAAAAAAGCGATGACATGTAGTCAGCAAACATGGAGCACTCTGTGTTTCTCAGGTGTTGTCCTAGGCACTGGAGTACAGCAGGTTACAAAGCAGACCAATGCCCTATGCACCAGGGTCAGGGCTGGAGGAGGGAACAGACCTTAAGTGAACACTCATGAACAATATGTTAATGAAATGAGTTTATGAAGACATAAACAGAATAGGAGTAAAGCTAATTGAACATACAATCTTCAGGAGCAAGAAGAACTCTTGGTAGAGATAGAGAACACGTGAGGGAAGATGTTGTTGCAACTGATGGATAAAAATTTAATGTAAAAACAGCTTTTGTAAATGCCCCAAGTTAGGAGCAGGCTTATTACCATCAAGGGTCCACACAAAGTCCAGTGTGTTTGGAATGGAGTGAGCCAGACAATGACCCTGTGCTGGAGGAAAAAAGAGGAAAGATTTTTTTAAAGGTTTATTTATTTATTTTCAAGGTTGATGCATTTAGTAAGCCTCTTTATTTCACTTGAGCACAAAGACATAGAAGATGCAAGGAAAGAGTGTTGTACAAGGTTTCACACTCTCCCTGTGTAAAAGAGCATTGCCCAGAAGCTCTGTGTGTTTCTTTACTTATAGTATTTTCTGAAGCTCTGGCATTGCTAGATGCAGGTGGAAGCAACTTCTGCTCTAGAGAGAGGAGTCTGTCACACGGTCACCTGGCATCTGAGACACACTGTATTTGCTCTAAGGAGTCCCCCTTCATTAACACCTGTGGGCAAGATCTGTCTGTGTTCTTGTCTGTTTCCTGGATCCCATCCTCTGCTTGTCTGTGCTAATGCAACACCCAGTCCACCTTTTATTGTAAAGGGCTCTTCTTCCATTGATTCTTTTCCTTCAGCTTTTAGAAAGGCTTGAGTCTCACCCATTGTGTAACAATGTGCTACACTTAATGCCGAACTCTAGCCGTTACCAGTGTCTTCTTTTTCCTTCATAGCCAGAGCCCAAATTTGTGTATAACCATGTTCTGTGCTGTTACATCACTTTACTCCGTTCACAATCTTGATTCCATTCCCTCTCACCACAAAGGTTTAATACTGGACATGTTAAGTTTGAGAATCATCCAAGAAGAGGTGTACAGGGGTGTTTTTCTCTTTGTCAAAACTGGTTAATACCTTTTGGGTTTCATTTCATTCACACTCTCTGAAGTTCCTTTTATCGGTTCTTTTTCTGCCCTCTATGATGACACTTTTGCAGGTGTCCTTCCTTTGTGGCTACTTCTAAGTTTTGTTTAGTATTTTCCAACTCCCTAGATGTAGACATTTTGTAGGACTGAGTTTCTCAACTAGGAAGGAAGAGTGACCTCCTCAGTTCGTGCCGGGTTTGTTGCCTGCAGACTTGAACTTTTTGTCTCATTATCCCAGTGGGCTGCACAACTACTACCAATGTCTATGTACTTTGGCATGAAGACGGCTGGAAAGCATAGTCCTGGGATTCCACCCTCAGCCCTTCGGATCTGATATTCTAGATACCCTTTAGTGACAGCAGTTATTCAACTTCTCCCTATAGGGAGATGAATTCTAAATCTGTATCTCTAGCTATCATTTTTTTTCTGTTGAGCTCTAGATCAATACAGCCTCACCAAACACCTCTACTTGGATAATTCTCAAACTTAACATGTCCGGTATTAAGCCTTTTATCTCTACTCCTATTCTCTTCAGTGAATGATATCATTAACCACTATATACGTGGAAATGGTTCTTCTTTTAACTCCATTACTCTCACATCTAATCATCCATCAAATCTTCTTGGTTTTGTTATGTTCTAGTATACTTAATTTTGTCTGTCATCATTCTGTTGTCACTTTAGCCCATCTTTTTAATTCTTTACTTGACCTACTGTGGTAGATCTTATTGTTGTTCAAAACATTTGCAACTTTTCCTGCAGTTCCCTTCCCTGTACTCTTTAGTGAGACTATATCTCAAGATAAAAATAATTTTAAAAAGGCTGGAGTTATAGCTAGTGTAAAAGTCCTGGTTTCAATCCCTGGTGCTCCCCAACCCCGAGGAAAAAAATTTGGGCAAGGAAAAAGAGCAAAGAGCAAAGGCCAGAAGTGGGGATGTTTCCAAATGTGAACTTCCATTGTCCTCAGGGTGTGTTGCCAACAGTCTGTAACAGACAGTATGCATGGAGTATTGCTAGCCAGGGAAGAGTTCCTGAACTTTTGTGTTCAGAGTTTTTATTAGTGATCCATTACATAGACTTGGTTGATTGACTGCACATATGGTTGGTCTAAGGCACCTACTTCAAGTCACAGGGTTAGTCTTTCTGGCATGGTCATCCTGTACTCTTAATACTGGTAGGTGTGTCTGGCCCCACCCTACGGCTCACATGGTTATAATGGCTGCCTTCTATAGGACATTTCTTTTTCTTTGTTTTTTGAGACAGGGTTTTACTTTGTAGTTATGGTTGACCTTGAACTGACTATGTAGTCCAGGCTGGCCTGGAACTCCCAGCAATCCTCTTTCCTCAGCCTCATTAGTGCTGGGGTTATGGGCATGTGCCACTGAGTCTGGTTTACACAAAAGACATTTCTTTGAGGTAGGATGTAGATTTCTTCCCAGAAGCCAGTGGCTAAGGCCAGATCTCCATCTACACAAAGCCAGTCTCTTTATTACACAGACGTGAAGTGGGTTGTTTATGAACAGAAGCCTTAAATACCATGTTAGGAGGTGGAATATTTTTCCTCCTCTGACCTCTGGCCAGCAAAGTTCCAGGTAAAGCAGGCTGGGCCTGGAGTAAAGAGGGCATGAATGTGAGTTTCAGTGAACTCATTGTAACACAAGCAAGAAATAAACATGGTGTTTGTGAGTCTATGAGATTTTTAGATTGTTACCATGGCATAACTTCTAGGATGGGATCAGTTAATGGATAAAGCATGTAGCCTCTGCCTCTTGCTTTTATTTGCACTTTGATCTTCTGGACCTGCCTGAGTCCAGGATGATGGAACCCTGTGTTTTCAGTTTCTGGTGGTAGAAGGACAAGCAGTACACGTTTCAATCAGGCCCAGCCAGATCTCTGCCAACTTACTTCCGTTTTCTCTACTGGTCACAGGTTACTTAAATTGGGAGTAGATAGCACCTAATTTTCAGGAAGGGAAGTACAGAAACCTTGCTGCATTCTCTAGTCTTGTATTTGATCCTTCCCCTCTGCTTGCCTTTGACTACTGATGTCTGATCTCAAATAATTAAGATCCCAGAAAGGGAAGAGTGAATGCTTAACAACCTCCAGCGTCAACACTAGGCTTCAGTACTTGCTAGTGGGCAGGACTGGAGAAAGCAGCTATTGATCATTCCAACAAATCTCATTGTCAGTCTATTTTTCATACAGCATATTATTCTAATAACACAAAATGGATAGCTATCTACTTGCTATTAAAGCAGGCAGGAAGCAGTTAGTAGGGAAAGAATGAACACTTTACCTTAGTTGGCTAGGTCATTTTCTAGGATGAGATTAGTTTACAGATGAGGCAATTGGCATTTTCAGTGGATTTGAGTGAGACTCCCATGCTCACACAGGAAAGTCTGGAAGCGGCTGATGTGCTGAGTGTAGTGAGGCTGTCAAGAGGGTAATAGAGGCCCTGAGAGAGGGGAAGGAGTGGGTGGGTGGCTTTGAAGAGGAGGCCAAGAGTCTATATTTGATCTCAGAGGTAAAAGGACAAAGTGGTTGAAGCAGTTCACATAAGATTTAATTTCCAGGGGAGCAGGGAACTTAGCAACTTAGCAAGTTGTCTGTTTTCCTGAATGAACGGATATGAAAGGAACTTGAGTAATACACCTCAAAGGATGAGCAGTTTACTTCCAGGGGTATTTTATTTACTGAAAATAAATCTCACTGAAAACCCAGTTGGAAATATCTTTTCATTTGCTGTGCTCTCTGCCTGCCTTGCCCTTAATAGAAAATGAGCTAGGAATGTCTTCAAGTAAAGCTGAAGACCATACAAGTACTAATAATTCCTACAAGGCTATTTACAGTAATAATTGCAGACAAAGGGTTGTTCTCTGGGATTATGATTCCCAGGCCTCCTTGTTGAAGTAGAACAAAATACTACTGAGTCTCATGTTTTCTATAAAGTACACAGATACCCAAAGGGGACCCAAGGTAAAGGAAATAGGGATAGAAAGAAAATATCCAAGGAAGGAATTTGTTTTTAAGGGTAGGAAAATCTTACAGGAAGTATGTTGAAGAACTCATTAACTCCTGAATACCTATAATTTACTTCTTTACTTTTTCTTCTACTTCTTCTTTGGCACAAAACCTGCCTCCAGACACCCAGTCACCTATGCCTGGCAATTCCCCCAGACCAGAACTGCCTCTAGAATCATGTGATAGGGTTTCTCAAAATCAGCTGATGAATGAAAGTGTTGAAGGTGTGACAGCTGTTGTCTTAGTCTGTTTTCTATTGCTAAAACAAAATGCCTGACACTGAGTAATAGTAAAGAAAAGGGATTTATTTAACTCATAGTTATGGAGGTCCGAGAGCATGGCTCTGGCATCTGCTCAGTTCTGGTGAGGGCCTTTGTCTGCATGATAATATGACAGATGGCATCATGGCTAGAGCGCATGCGAGTAGGAGATAACATATGATTAGACAGGAAGCAGGAGCTGGAGCCAAGACAAATGAACTCACCTTACAGCGACCCACTCTCTTGAGACCTCACTCACTCCTATCAGACATGATTCATCCCAGTGAGACAGCTCAATCCACTCATGACCGTGGAGCCCCCATAATCTGATTCCTTCTACTGTGGCCCTCCTCTCAAAGGTTATACCACCTCACAGCATTGCCACACTAGGATTCAAGCTTCCAGTTCTATAGCAGTCAGGATGAAATTAACACATTTGTAGAATGAGTGTCTTCCCTTCACACAGTCATCTTCATTGTCATGTGCTAAGCTTAGCACAGAACACAGACCTTTTCTTTTTTCACTAAAAGGCAGGGTAGCTACTTAGGTGTGTGAATCTCCTATGCTTCAGAAATATTTTCTCTCCATGTTTCTTTTCAGGGCCTGGAAGATACTTTTCTTGCCATTAAAACTTATTTCTTGGAAAGCTACTAGATACATGCATCTTTGACTAAGCCATGGCAAGATGTTAGTTATCTGTTTGCCATGAATGCTTATAGTAAATCAAATGAGGCTTAAAATACTTAATCTACTCTTCAGCACTGTTTCTATTAAAAAAGGACCTTGGATTAGAGGATTGTAGGTTTGGATGGCTAAGCCAAGGTCTGGAATATTGATATACTGTATTTGTCAGGATCTAGTGAGGTTAATGAAAGGCCCCAGTCCAGCCCAGGCTACAGGAGGACATCGAATGTGTATGAATATTTGTGAAGAATACAGAAAGGGTAGGGAGGGTGACAAATGGAGAAAGTGGTGTTGTGAGATTTGAAGGCAGATGTTTCTATTTTATAATTTCTAAATTTCCCACCTAGCAGTAGCACTTATTTTTTGACTAAAACATCTAAATTTATGAACTCTACCTTAAGTGATTTTTTCATGATTTATATATTTTATACATATGTAATTTTAACTGTAGACTTTAACTTTATTTTTAGGATAGTCTTGAATTTATAGGAGCAGCTAGTAAAGATAGCTGTACTCACATTCCCACTACCCTACTTTCCTCTCATGTTTGAGTCTTGTATCAACATGGTACATTTTTTTTACAATTAATGAAGTAGTTCCAAAATTATTAACCAGAGTACATAGTTTACATTATTTCACTTTTTGTGTTGTACAGTTGTATGAGCTTTGACAGATGCATAATGTCACAGGTCCACTATTAAAATATCACACAGAATAGTTTCACTGCCTTAGCAATCTCTGTGCCTAACTTATTCATCCCTTATCCAGGTTTCATTTTTAATTGAATGTAGTAGTTAATGGAAAAGTAATTAAATGTACATATGTACGTGTGATACATGAATGTGTACAACTATAATTATATGTGTGTATGTGTGTATATATATATATATACACATACATATAATTGTAATTAAGTGATATCAGTTCCTTCTGGCTGCTTTTAAACTATCTCCAGTAAAATAAGAGGCTTCATATATGGAAAACCTTTGTGCTTTTACCTTGTGTCTGAGATGTTTTCTTTGGTAAGGAAATGCAATAGTATCATCATTTATCATTAAACCCATCAGTGTCAAACTTAACACCCTGACATTTATATGATCCTTAAGATGCCCTTGATGTCATAGCAACTGGTCTTATATATCAGGGTATAGCACTGCTGAGCTTCTCTCTATAAATCAAGTATAATTGGCATATATGCATTAGAATGAATTGGAAGTTATTCAACTGGAATGATTTTTATATCAAGCAACATTAAGTCATTAAATTTTCTTTCCCTGATCTTTCTTCAGTGAAGGTTTGTGTACTTATTTTGCTTATAAAAATACTTTACTTTTTCATATCTTGTTTTTAGAAGTAGCTATTTATAGGTAATATATCTGAAGTAGCTGAATAAGAAGATATTTATTTGCTTTCGCAAGTTAAATTGAAATTCTGATAGGTTTAAGTGATGGAGGAGATAAATTGCAAGACTTTCTTTCCAACCTTCAGTGGACTGAAGGTGCTTGATGCACACGTCAGTGTACCCAGCCACTGTGTGGTTGGATAGAGCTAGTCAGCAATGTGGAAGGTAATTGTGAAAGGCTAGAGTGCATGAGCCAGAAATGGTTAACCCACTCACCAGCCTCTCATACTATCTCCTAGGTTGTCTCCAAATCTGGGGTGGAGCCAAGAAGAACTAATTATTCAAAACCCAGAGATAAAGAAGAATTAGGAAGGGAAGTTGGCAGAATGCCATGCTTTTCAAAGTAATCAGAAGACTAGTGGATCCATCTTTTGGGATCTTGTTAGAAATGCAGTATCTCAAGATTGACTGAATCAGGACATTTAAAACTTTTGATCCTCAGATGAATAGTGTGTTCAGTATATTTTGAGAGCACTGGCTTAGTTAGTTATTGTAAAAACTAATTTTCATGGGAATTAATCCAGACCCATGAGACAAACATTAATCCCTTCCAAGAGTAGAGTCATCGCATCCTAATTAATTTCCATAGAGTCCATCCTCTTAAAGATTCTACCACTTCAGTACCACCACACTGATGGAAGCTTCCAGTAAGTGAATTTTTTGAGAATCATATCCAAGTCATCGGGATGAACAATCTTAAAATTTAAGTTCCCAAGGAGCAGAGACTGTGTAACCAAATTCCCTGTGTGATTTATAGGGCCAGGATCTACCCTCCTGACACAGTTTAACTTTGCTGGCTTTAGATACACAACACATCCTAAGGAATCAGGAATTCAGTATCACTGCCTCACAGATTCTCACAAAGTAAGAATAAATTCAAGCAGAAGATGGGAGAGAAGCCATCCCACACTGGAATGTTAGTAGGTCATGTGTGGAAGAATCTTGAAAATTATTTACTACTGATATCTGTGCATTTGATGTCTCAAATTATTGTTCAGCCTTTGGCTGAGTACCCTCTGTGACTGAACTCACAACTTCTATGGAATTAATTGAGAGCTGGTGGTTGCAGGTGGGCATAGAAGTGTTTTAGAGGATGGCTGGCTCCAAAATTTAGTGCTCACACCTCAGACAAAGCAACTTGAAAATTTCAAACAAATTCTCCATATTAACAATATTTACTAAAGTATCCACTATGTTTCAGAAAACAAGTTATTTGCTGGGGATAAAAATATGGATAAGACATAAAGACCACACTTCTGTTGAGTTTTTGGTGTAGATAAGTAATGAACATATATGTAATTATAACATAATGTATTAAATATAGCAATAAAAGAATGAACACATTGCAGGGGAGTAATGTGTCATTCATTTTTAGGGCATGTTGGGGATTTGTTAAGAAAATGCTTCATGAACTGGGTCTTTCTTGATTGTAAGACATTTGTGTTTGCTGAATGAATGCCTGAGTGTACTAATTTGTGTGTGTGTATGTGTCCTGAAGGTAACTGTGTTAGCTTCCCATTGCTGTGGCAAAATACTTGGGCAAGTCAATTGAAGGAAGAAAGGTTTCTTTTGACTCATAGTTTCAGAGGTTTAAGTCCATGGTCTTCAGCTGTATTGTTTCTGGGCTTCTGGTGAGGTAGTAAATCATGGCAGAAGGTGTGGCAAAGCAAAACTGCTTACCTCGTGGCAGCCAGGAAGTAGAGAAAGAGAAACAGAGAGTCAGAGACACAGAGAGAGAGAGAGAAAGGGGAGAGGGGAGAAGGGAGAGAGAAGGAAGAAGAGGAAGAAGAAGGAGGAGAAAGGGGGGAGGAGAGGCAAGAGAAAAGGAGGAGAGGCGAGGAGAAGAGAGAAGAGAGGAGCGAGGAGGGGAGAGGAGGGAAGAGATGATCAGAGCAGAAGGGAGCAGAGACAAAATATACCACTCAAAGTCATGCTCCCAGTGACTTCCTTTGTCTAATTTGTTCCCAACTCATGATAAGCCCATCGAGATATGATTACATCAATGGGTTAAAATTTCAGTGGTGGTAAACCTGTAGCACACATGCTATAGTGAGATATTTGTATCATTAAAGCTCTAAAAGGTTTGCTGTCACTGGCTTAAATTGTTGAAAAAGTTAGAGCCCTCATGACCTAATCACTTTTCAAGAGTCCAATATCTGGACACTACTGCACTGGAGATCAAACTGCCAGCATAGAGACAGTGGGGGACATGTATCCAAAGTGTAACAGTAACATAGTAGAAGTTCATTTCAATCCTGAGAGTGGCTCATACTCCATCCTTCTTTCGCTAGATGACATTGGAAATACTGTTTCTTATCTATGAACCTCAGTCTAAACAAGGGCAGTTTTCAGTGTTTTCTAATAAATAAAACTACTTTGCAAATTCTGCTTTAGAAATTCAATGTGTCATAATAAAGATTTACAAAACAAGTAAGTTTATTATACACATAAAAATCATTCTTCACAGGAGAATTTATTTTCAGAATGTTTATAGTTTCTCTTTAGTGCATTTCAAATGTAATTTAACTTGAAATTTTTTCTTTTATTTTGCTTTTACAGCAATATATATCTCCATTTAAATAGCATGTATGGAAAAATAGGTGTTTGAAGTAAAAGAAAAAAATAACTTGTGCTAAGAATGTATGAATCATAGAAGCAATGGAAAGATATATTAAAGTGTTTGCATTCTAATGGTATTACTTCTGTTGAGCCATCCACAGAATGTATGCATGTATTGTAAGCCAAGAATGACTTATTTTGTTCTTAGAGTTGTAATGATATTGGGCATGGTTAACTAGAAATCTCAAGGGTTGAAAAGTCTATGATATTTTCTAGTTGTTTCTAGACCTTTTTTCCTCAAGAATAAAATTTGGATCACCTACATCCTTATGCCTTTGATGAATCATCAATTAACAAAAAATTACATCAATTAATTTTTAGGTAGGAATTTGAATTTCACTGTTTCAAATGAAAAGAATGTTTCTCTTTAATACATCAAGTGCCCACAAATTACCATTTGATATGCATCCTACTTGATTTTAAATAGTTTATAATTCATGTGATGCATTTCACCATGTTTACCTAAGAAAAACTTCTAAATAACCTGAATATGTGTAGGGATACTTTTGTACTTTTGGATACCAGAGTGGCCCAAAACAGCAGTATAAATGAAGGTATAAATGAATTAAAAACAGATTATATTTCTGTGAATAAATACAATTAAAAATTTTAAAGCCTGGAGAAAAATATATGTGCTATACCAAATGGTTGCACAAATAGTCTTGGAGGTTTGGCTAACCATAAATAGGTCAGGACTTATTCCTTTCCAAGTCTGCCTTAAAGTTTTTTTTTTTTTTTGTTATCAATATCTGTGTAACCATGTATCTGGTTAAGAGTTATGACTACCTGGAACTCTCAGCCGGAGACCACCCAGTATATGTGTAAAAGGAATCATACTATAGGTCACTCCATGAAGGCTTAGACCATTAGATAGGCAGCTAGTAATCACTTCATCATTTGTAGCTCCTGGTTCTGTTGCAAATGTCCACTTGTTGCTCCAATAATTGCTTTCATTGCATCAAAAGTGGACATTATTGAGTTGTATTCAGGGTTGGCTCATTTACATAGGACCAAGAAGCAGAATTCACAAGCAGATCTGCTGTTTGATCTCCAGAAGAGGGCAGCAGGACACAGAGATTAAAACTCACTCATCCAGACACTGATAACAAAGGTTGCTAACTATTCAATGTTAAATCAAAGCCTTCCTTTCCATTTAGCATACCATGGACAACATGATATAGTTTACAAAAGAACCTAACACTTTCGGAGCCCCTGCTATATGTTACGCACCAACCAATTATTTTTCACCTGTGTAATTGACGCAGTCCTGAACTGTAGGTGTTATATTATTTCCATATGTATTAATGAGAAAAGCCAGCGTTTAAAGATCTTAAGCAGTTTACCTGAAGTCACAGAGCAAGTAGAACCTAAATTGAAATCTGAATTTGACCACAAGAATCTGTTCACCATATTAGTGTCTGATTACTGACCTACTGCTCCTAAACTTACTGGCCATGAGGGAGTAATTTAAGCATTCAATACTACAGCTTTTTCATCTTATACTGTACTTAGTCTTTAAAGAGTTCTGGGTCATTTTCTCATCATCAGCTCTATTCAAGTGGGTAGATTTTATACTTAAATAGTATTTTATTGTTTTATTTTTTATTTTTTTATTTAAGAGAAAAAAGACACAGAAAAGAAAGACAGAAAGCAAAAGAGACAAACAAATGACAATAGCAAATCCAAAACAGTAACATTATAGGTTTACAAAACAAGATGATAGGAACTTGACAATGGTTGCAATATTGCATATCGTTACCTTCAATACAGTTGTTTATATTAACAGATATAGGCATGTAAAATTGATCTAATCATATGACTATTAACCATTCTTTCTCAATAACTAATGCATTCAGCAGTATAATCATTTTAGCTATCGTACATGTACATATATGCAGTTTTATGTCTTTTCTTGGATAGTATTTTAACTTAGAAGACAAATTACAGAACATTAGGTCTAGAAAGGGATACAAGAGCTTATCCAACACTTTCATCTTAGACATGATGAAATCAATGGCCAGAGTGTTCAAATGACTTAAAAGTGATAGTGCTAGACCCTAGAACTCAGTGTTGACAGCTTTTGTTTAGCTTTCTTTTCTTGTCTTTTTGTGTCATTTGCTGATGATACAGACATGTAAATGTTGATGATACTACTGTTAAGGAGGGTGCAGATTACAATTAATATGCCTGTGGAGATCGTAGAAAAGTTACTTCATTTCAAAAGCAAGTTAGTTTATTAGGAGGTCATGATTCCTTTGCTCCACTCAAGAGAGAAACTAAAACCTTTGTCTAAGATTTGCCTAAAATTGCTGGTTAGGACTGGGGATATAACTCAGTGGTACAGTGCTTGTCTGGCAAGTGCGAAGTCTTGAGTTTGATTCCCAGTACCAAAAAACAAACAAACAAGCAAAAAACAAGACTGCTGGTTCAAGGAGGTTGGGGAAGGCCAGCGTATGGTTGTTTAAGATGTTCTTCAGATGAGAAAGGTTAAAATGTAGCCTCCCATCAATGCTAATCTTGGATTTATATTACTCTCTTTATGAGTCAGTTAACTGGCTTTCCTAAGGATCAGTGATGGGGAGACTGGCTACTTGGATACAATGGGGGAGACTTATTTAGTGTAGCAGTGTTTCTTTTGAGAGATGTTATATAACCTGCCATATTTTATTCTATCTATCCTAACTTATTCATTTATGAACTTGCCATAACCCTTCTAGTTCTCAGAGTCTTGCCCTCATGAGGAATTGGACGAAAGGGAGAGAAAAGGGAAAAAGCAATAAGGAAAGAGAAGGGAGACACACTTCAGTATTATCACCAAGAGTCTGAGATACTATAGCACCTTATTATGCATTTGGAGAATTCTCAGGTTCTATTATGTACCATTGCTAAGAAAGCTGATAACCAATGAAATGGTTGTAGAGAACTTTCTACTTTCAAATGGTAATAAGTTTTAAAGAAACTATAATGAGAATGACTGGTTTTCCTAATTTCATCCAAAGAAATTGTTTGAAAATAGAAATTTCCAATCATTTAAGTGGTATATATCCTTTTGCTCACTTTGAGTTAATTTCCCAGATCTCATACCTTTCTCTTCATCATTAAATCCTTTGGACTTTCCCTTTCCCTTGCCAGTCTGGGACCAGAACTTCACAGGGATCCAGAGAAGGGCAGTTTATGAGATGCGCATGAACATGTGTTCAGTGTGCTGTCACAAGACTGTCCTGGGGGCCAAGGAAAGGACAGGTGGAGACCAGAGATGCCCTTGCTTCTGGAACATCTGCGGTACTCACTGATAGTCATGAGTCAAATCCTGTTTCAGTTTTCTGGTATAACTGGCTGAGCTGTGTATTTTATTTGCGTTGTATGATTTAGTATCTTGTCTCTGTTGGAAGTATGCCCAATCTAAATTCATATCTGGCACCTAGAACAGTGTTCTAAACACCAGGGTTATGGTAACACTTATTAATCAGCTCAAATTGTCCTCTGAGCAGGCAGAACTTCCAATCTATATGGACTGATTTGGTATATTAAATACAAAGAGATAGTAGAGACAGCGTTGGGATGACAACAGAACCTTTGAGTGCAGAGTTTATCATATTAACCAATCTGATAATATTGCCTGTGAAAGGTTGAAATAACTCCTGATATGTGCCTGCTAGATGACAGAAAATTGTAGTAAAGCATTGCTAATGCTAAGAGTATGAGAGATGATAGGTTCTGGAGAATACAGCCTGTCCGTTCTATTGTATGTAGTACTGTTGCCTTGGACAGTATTCTTTCTGCATGATAAATGTTTGATGCAAGTTGTAATAATTTTATCTCTCACAGCATTCCTGGAAGGAAGTTGATAGGACACACACACATACACACACACACAATATTATGGGGGAAAAAAACCCCTGTGATCTATGGAGGTTGTACAATTTTAGATGTCAGAATGACCAGAGAAAATAACAGGCAATATCATTGGAGAATGAAATTATTATGATAAGTATTAAATGCTTCCATCGTCTATGATAACAGGTGAGGGCTGTTGCTCCTTAAAGCATGGTCAGTCAGATAAAAGGTTAACATAGTCAGTGGTGTTAATACAGATTAGCGGTATGTTGAGTTATGAGAAGAACAAAGGTCTGACTTTGCCATTTGTACAATAGATCTAATGATGGATATTCAGAATATCTTGTATCCCACTACTCTGTAATACCATTATCACTTTTATCATAAAAGAATTATGTTACTCCATAGATAAAAAATGCATTCTGGAACCTCTGTGAATTAGTTTTTAATGTACTGTGACCTTGGATTGCCCTGGGATAT
This sequence comes from Dasyprocta punctata, assembly GCA_004363535.1. Classification (NCBI taxonomy): domain Eukaryota; kingdom Metazoa; phylum Chordata; class Mammalia; order Rodentia; family Dasyproctidae; genus Dasyprocta; species Dasyprocta punctata. The sequence continues at coordinate 28,678 of RJWM01016055.1, read as the reverse complement.
TAATGCTAAATGATTACTTCTGAATGCTTTTTGAATAGCTGCATAGTGCAATTAAATGTGCAATACATCATGGATGACATAGCTAAACGCCTCTTCTGGTCAAGGAACCCAAAGAGGTCTTGGGAATGATGGTAATTCTGCATTGCTGAGAATGGGAGAGAAAAGAATCTTTTATTAGTAGTGAAATAAGTGCAGACTAAAGTAGATGATAACCTTTTCCTGGGGTTAGTCAATGGGAAATAAATTTTTGATTAATAACTATAAAGAAAGATGATTTTTGATCACTGCCACAATAATGTTCAATTACGTCTGCTAACTGCCTAAAGCGAATAATTGTCATTGGTTTTGCTGAGTGATAAGTTGCCAAACAGTAAGTGTGGGTATGTGCATATATTCCTGTGTAGTGGAGTAGATAAAGGAATAAAGATTTTGGTTCATCTTTTATCCTCTTTTCCAGAATGGGCTTTTATTGAATTACAATTTGTCTCAGTGTGCAACCTCATAAATCTTGCACTTAATCGAATCTCTTTTATCAAATTATTGGACCCCAGGAAATTATGACAGATGAGAGCATGAAGAGCCATGATAAAGTAGAGAACATTTTATATACTAGCCAATGGTTTAAGCCCAATCTTGTTGGATGATGACTGAAAGTGATTATTGACTTGCTGGTTGTGGATAGGTAACCAGTGTCAATAGACTCCACAGTCCACAGAAAAGCTGCAGTTCTGTGGGTCCCTATTAAAACTGAACCTAGCTGTCTCACAGCAAGGTGGCAAAAGCTACTCTGAAAAAACTACTTCAAAATGGCCTAACACTAGAGCTATTGGGTGAGTGATAGGGGGATTTTAATCTTGGAATTTGGGAGGAAGTTTTGCTAATGCATAGCCTCCTTAGTTCTTCTTTAACAGGTAACATTTTAAAAAGAAAGCATTAATAAAAATTGTTGACTTAATATCATAAAAATGAACTGTGATTTTGCAAGTCAATACAACTTCAGAACTCAGCCTAAGGTCAATCAACCCAACTGTCCAGTTGTTACCTCAAACCAGACTGACTCGCAAGCTAAATCGATCCTGAGGTGCTCTACTGAGCCTCTCCGTAGGATTCTTTGGAATTTCCATGGGCCTCACAAAGCCCACAATGGCAAACAAACTTCTCTGTTGTCTAGAGCTCTCCATTCCCTGTGTCCCACACTCTGCCTCTGGTAGGACTTGCTTGCTGTTTGAAGATGTGAACTGGCATTTTTATACTAGTGTTTTTGAGTACAGCTTAGACATACCAATAGTTTTCCTGAATGAAACTGATAAAAGTTAGGTGTTCATATATTTGTACTTTCAACTCATCTGACTACTTCTCCTAGGTGAGCCCTTCAGGACATTTCTATGAGTGCACAAGAACTACTGCTATTCTAGAGGGCAGCATTGTAGTGCTGTTTATTTATAGAAATTTTGCATTTTGTAATTATTTATTTGTTCGTGTATTTATCACATCTCCCATTAGACTGCCAGCTCTGTGAGGTGTGGGTATTCTTTTGTTCATCCTATCCATGGAACACCTAACACAGTGCTTGCTGCACAATGGGTATGGGATAAATATTTCTGGAATGAGTGAATGATTAAGACACTTGCTAAGAATATATCTACATGTTTGTGAATGGAGAGAGGGACCTAGGGGAAAAATGTTAGCCTAATTTTCAGACTGGTCAAGTTATAAGTTTGGGACTTAATTGTAAAAAATACAAAATGGAAAAAACAAAAACATTCAAAGGTCTCGAATGAGGCAGAACAGAAACAGGAAAGCACCTGGTACTTCCTTGCTGGCTTTGCAGTTCACTACGTATGACCTAATTCCCTTCCTAAATGATGTTGAGAAGCTCTGTTTCCCCCAGATTACAGAGCAGGAAACACATTCTGTGAGTTCCATATCCACAATTTCTGGTCAGAATTAGGGTAAGAACTTTTCAACTAACTTCTCTTGTTCAAGAGTGGCTAGCACCTCTTAGATCCCTCCTTGATGCTACCAAAGAAATGTTTCCAAAATGTTATTCTGACCCTGCCCCTTCCAGCTGAAAAGCTTTCAATGACATCCAATTCCCTGTAAAATAAAATTTAAACTTCTTAGCATGAGGGCATCTCCTGTCTCTGTCTCTCTGTCTCTCTCCTCCGTGTCTCTATCTCTGTCTTTGTCTCTGTCTCTCTCTGTTTTCTCTCTCTCTTTCTCTTGGTCCCAACCCTGCATTTGCTGGGGACCCCATGCCGCCCCATCACTATTCAATGTTTTTGTAAGGCCCCTCACTTCTCACTTCCTTTTTCAGCATCGAGTTCACCTCACCCTGACCCTGCCATCTCCACCAGGCTACTGTAAATCTTTTTCCCCTGTATCCCCTGAACTGTGTAAAAGGCCCCGTGTCTTTATGGTGTGCGACTCTGGCCTGTACCTTCCCTAGAAGCTGAGCTCCTTGAGAGCAGGATCCTCCTTCCACACCTGAGTCTTGGGCTCTGCAGGCTGCTCAGGGTGGTTGTTCAGTGAGTCCGTGTGGCGTAAGGGGCTTACTCCCTGACCTGGCAGCATGTCAGCTGGCCCTGGACCATGGACCTTTAGAGATAGTGAGGACTCAGAGTCACATGCAAGGCAAGAAATGAGGTTTGGCTGATTAATTGTCAGGTATTTGTTTTACTCAGTGCTAAATCAAAAGTGAAGAAAAGCAAAACTGGAAAGAGAGGAGACTGTTTGGTGTCTGGGCAGATATGGTGTCATCTACATATAAAAGTTTTCTCCTTTGAAATCCCATATTTCAGGATAGACCTGACCTTATAATATGGGTACAGATGCTCTCATCTTAGTTGTCTTTATCAGTCAGCTTAGGCCACAACCGCAGCACTTCCTCCGTACAGCCTCAGTATGTCAGTGGCTTTACAGCAGCAAGGGTTTATTGCTTGTTCACGTTACCCGTTCATCCTAAATTGCTTGTGACTTTGCTCTCTGTCAGGACCTAAGCGAATGGACAGCAGCCACCCTTTCTCTATAGGATATTGCTGGGCTCTTGTCAGAGGAAAAAGAGAAACCACGACAAAATGCACATCTGCCTTCAATGCTTCTGCTTACACACATTGCTTCGACCTACATTTCATTAACAGAACGAGTTCTAAGTGGAGCTATGTTGTCCTCCCCTGGGAGAGAAAGCTGCAAGCACTGAACAGTCCTGTAGTTTATCACACTGCTTGGCTGAAGTATACACTCCTGGAGGGCAAGAGCTTTTCTGTCCTTTGACCAACAGCCTGGAACTTTGTAAAAGAACATTATTTATTTTTTGGATTAAAAAGCAGAGGTGTTATATTTCAGAAACAATAAGATTTATTTAGAATAGTGCTGTTTCCTCATCTCTTATGTTTCATTTTATGTGATATTAATTATTCAAAAGCTGTTATTTGTGATTAAAATATTTAATGCTTGATAGTAATTTGAATATGTTAATGGGCTGTTTACAAGAATTCTACTTCATGAATATGTGCATGTCCTGCTTCCCCAACTAGTCTGCAATCAGAAGTAGCTTCTTATTTTTTTTTTTTTTGCTTATTTTAATACTCCACAAGAAAAACTGTACAGGAAGTTAATAGATTGATCAATTGCTTGATAGTAGCTATCAATACTTCCTCCGTAGAAAATCCCAAAGCTTAAGGCCCTATATGATTTGGTGGTTTTGGTATGATTTCCATCATTACCTCTTGCTACTTGTGCTGACCCTTGCTTCCAGCCATGCTGAACCTCTCCCTTTCTCTGTGTATGGTCCGTGCTTTTCTGTCTTTTTATATTTGATTTGCTATCACAAAAACAGTATAAACTGAGTAGCTTAAACCATAAACACATGTATCTTGTAGCTCTGAAGGATGGGAAGTCTAAGATAAGATGCCAGGAGGGTCTATGTCTGATGAGGACCTGCTTCCGGCTTCAGAGACAGCTGTCTCCCTGCTGTGCCCTCACAGTGGTGATAAAGAGTGCTCTGGAGTCCGTTTTGCAAGGGCACTAATGCTGTACACGAGAGCTCCATCCTCATGTCCTCACCTCCCAGACTCTTCCTCCTAATATCATCATTTCGGGAGCTAGCATTTCATGCGTGGATTTTGAGGGTACACAAACTTAGCACCACCTCAGTGCCTTTAAGTTCCATCTGCCTGGAATGATCCTTGCTCCCTCTGCAGGTGTCGATTCCTTTCTTGTGCCCACAACCTTTCTCACAGTCTTCCTGTGGTCACCTAGTAAGTGTAATCAGCATCTACATTTTTTACAGAAAGTCTTTTCTTCAATCTTGTCAAGTAGGTTGAAACCATAGGCTCTGCATAGTTAAAACTGAATTTGAATCCTAACACTCTGAGAGGCAAAGGCAGGAGTATCTCAAGTTCAAACCTAGCCTAGGCAGTATGTCAAACAAACAACAACAACCACACCAGCAAAACCCAAAAAACAAAAAAGAAAAGGAAAGAAAAGGGCCAGCAATATAGCTCAGTACAAAAGCCCTGTGTTCAGTTCCCAGTACTACACACAACAGACAAAGAACAAAAACAGTACCAACAAAAAAATGTACTCATCCTCTGTATTAAGAATTTTCCAGTGAACTTCAGGAAGTTGGTTGAGTTTCTTATCCTCTGAGTCAACTCATTTATTTGTGATCAGAGGTAATAATAATTATCTCATAGGTATGTTTTTTTTTTTTGTTTGTTTTTGAGACAGGGTCTCAGTATATAGTTCAGTCTGGCCTTGAACTCTCTATGTAGCCCAGGCTGGCCTCAAACTCATGGCAATTCACTTGCCTCAGCCACCTAGAGTGCTGGGATTACAGGCATGTGGCATCCCTCCTGGCCTCTCATAGAATGTTTGATAAATTATAAATTGATTTATCACCATGGTAGTCATCTAATATTGCTATGTATTTACTGGATAGAGTTTTCCAGTGTTGCCTTTCTAGCCCACTCTATGACATTGCACAGATTACATACTGCAAAGATACTTGTTGAGTAAACGAATTAATTCATGGAATTACACTTCAGCGATAAGGCTCATCTTGCAGTGAAATTAGTGATGCCATACTGAGTCTTGCTTATTTTCTATAAGACTGATTGACTGTTTTTAATTACTAAAGTCTAGTGGTGCCTGCCCTCAATCCAGTAGAGACAGATAAAATTACAAAAACTTTTGGATGATGCCATGGTAGAAGGTCAAGGAAAGTGAAATGAAATATTCTCTAAACAAATTTGTAGTAAGAAATTACTATCCGGTGACCCCAGATCAAAATATTGTATGTGTAATTTCCATAGCTTATTGGACTATGAGAGATTAAATAAAAAATTATTTCAAAAACTGGTCTAAAATTTGCATTGTAAATCCTTGACTCGCTGTGAACATTCATCGAGTGCCAAGTATCAACTCCAGAGCAATCATTTACCAGGTCAAGAGATGTTATTTGGAAAAGTTACAAGTTTTATATTTGGGAGTCCTTGCAGTACATTAGTGTTTTTAAATAAATACAATTTCTCTTTTATAAGCCATAAATAAAATTGCAGCTAACTTTAAAGCATTGCATTCACTTAATAATCCAAAAAGTCACCCTTTTAAATCAATTCAAGCATTTACTCCTTTCTTAAGTGGGCAGTGCTGTCATATCTTTGAATTGCAGTCCGTCAACAAGGTCCGCATAGGAAATGCCTGAGTGCTGGCCAAGGAGGAGTCCAGGAACTCATGGAAGTAGAAGACCCAACCCAAAGTCAGAAACTTGACTCCTTGTTTGGTTCTGCAAAGGGAGACAACTTGATCTTATGTCAAACTTTTTAATGAATCATGTTATTTTCCTTTACTTTTGTGTTTGTTTCTTGTTGCCACTGTAGTAAAGTGCCAGAAATTGAGCACAACTGCATTTTCTTATGGTTCTGGAGGTCAGAAGTCTGAAAATTAGTCTTATGCCAACATAGCTTGGCTCCTACTGGAGTCTCCAGGGAGAATGTTTTCCACTTCTAGAGGCTACTGGAATTCTGTGACTGTTGATTCCATCACTTCAGTCTGGTTCCATAATTATGTGCTGCTGTGGTCACATGGCCTTCTCGTTCCCTGCAGTCAAAACTCTTTGTACTCTCCTCTTATGATGACATTTGTGATTATATCTGTGCTTTGCCATACAGATTGTCCTTGTCATTCTGTGTGTTTGTGTTTGCTTTGTCTGTGTCCAAATCCAAGTGGCATACATCCATGGATGTGATTTTGTGGTAGGTGAGCCATCACAGGACCCACTTGCTTTTGTATAAAATGGATCTGTAACTCCTTAATGGTGTAATCAAGTATTTATTAGTTCCTCTACCAAAAGCCTTATCAGCACTATGTGATCTTAAGTTACCATGTTCACACGGAAAACCCAATAAAGTACTATTTAAAGTGGAATTGATTCTCAATCTGCTTGAAATTAGAGCTGGAAAAATTCATCTCCACCTTCTCCTTATACTTCTGGGTAGAGAAGAGTTTAAGCCTTATTTCTGAAGGTTCTTAATTTTATGAGTTACACTAAAACCCCTGAGAGTCATGTAATTTTATGGAGTTCAGTGCTAATAATCCAAAATGCATTCCTCTGAAATACATTTTTACCTTCTATTATGGAGCCTGAGTTTTCATTTTAACACATATTTTCTTAGTGCTTATGGTAATTTCAGTGCTTATCTTTAAAATTGGTGTATCATTTTTATTGTTATTATTGTCGTTGTTATTATTATTGTGTATTGACCAAGTTGAATGCCTCATTCTCCAGGAATTGATGTCAGAGTTATATAATATAAGAACAATAGGTGAATGTTGTTCATTTTAAATGTGAAATTATAAATCAATTACAGTGGTGGCTAAAACCCCTTCATGACATGCCACAATTTACTTCCAATGACATTTAAACCTATCTCACATGCTGAACAATCTGTAATAAATTATGATTTTTTTTTTGCTTCTGAAATGAAGCTATAATTATGACAGTTGAATTCTTGTTCTGGGAAATAAGGTGGCATTTAATTCCTTGAGAACAAATGACACTCACAAAAGAACAGTTAATTATTCTCAGCTGCAAAGGAAGGGAGGAGGGGAGAGAAAAATTATGAAAAAGAACATGGTAGTACTTTCTGTGAAGTATCTATTAACTAATCCTTAACTAAGGCTGAACTACAATTGAACTTCTGTGGTTGTCCTGAGCTCAGGTAACACCCATTATGATTTCAATTTTCAATATAAAACCCAAATAGGAGAAAAATAGTAACCTGAAACATTTTCTATTCTTTGCATATGAAATACAAATGTTCTCACAATCAGCCTTTGGTTCCAAGAATGCAGACTGACACTCTAACCTAGTTAAATTAGACCCAGGCAGTGTGTGTGTGTGGGTTGTATCATGGCATTAGTTTTTAACTACAACTGTCCTAATTCAGTTCCTTAACTGGTGTAGTCATTCAATCCATACTGCAGATAAAAGGAGAGGGAAACACCATGCCCCCAGAATTTGTTGTGTTGTTGTTGTTTGTTTGTAGTTTACACAGCAGCTATGCTTCCACTGGCTCTGCTTTGATAGCCCTTTCCTGTTCATTCTGGCAAGAAGCCCTGCCACAATTGAATATGCCAGCAAACAGTAGGCCACTCCTCAGAGCTAGCCCTGACACCATCAGCTGCATGCTAGCAGCCTGCTATTAGAGACGCCTCCTTCTTTGACTTCCCTTTCTTCCTTGGAAGGAACAGATACTCTAGAGAAGGGCCCTGCTGAGTGGAATTCCCCATTTTGACTGCAATTAGGGATTGTGACTTGATTGATTTGGGGGCTCTCTGAAATGTAGCAGGATCAACACAGTTGCACACAAAACAAGGCATAATCCACTGGGTTAAATTAACGTTAAATCAGAGATGATTGGATTAATTGCTATTACATTTTATCTTCTGTGCACATGTGCTGTTGGCAGGCTTTCAGAGTCTTTTTAAAATTAGCTTAGAACTGGATGGAAATGGTACAGGTGCAAATGATTTGTGCACTGGGTCTTTCAAGTACACAGTGGGCTCATAAGAAGGTACATTTTTTTGTCCAAATCATATTTTGGATGTGATTTACAAAAAACTGTGCTGAGAATAAACTTGGCATCAACTGTATAGAAGCTTTAGATGTGTTAAATGGCAAAAGGACTCTGTTGGCTAGAAGATAATTTGGAAAATGGATCTCCTTCAAATTGGTGGCCTTGGCATTGTCCCCCTGTTCAGTTTGCTTGCCCGACATAATTTTCTGCCCTTGTGGGAGTCTTTAGGGTCCTGGAGACTAATGTATCTGAACACTTAGAATGGCATCTGATCCCCAAATATATCTTTCCAAAGATGAACCCCTTGAACAAATTTTAAAGGGAAAATGTTCATATGATGGCAGTTTAAAGGAAAATGTGTGAGCTGTGTGATTGAAACCTCCATGGAGTGATCAGATCAGGGACACAAAGCAAAGATAATCAAAGGCTGATACTCTTTTATGTACTCATTTCCCCATTAGCTAGTAGCTCTGGCCCACCGAAGGGCGGACTGTGAAAACCTGTTAAGTTACTCAGGGGAAAGGTTATGTTTTTATGCTCTAGGAAGCAGGGGGAATCAGCAGCTCCTTCTAAAGACCTGTGTGCACACACTATAAATAGGTATTTTGGAGGAGACAAAGACTTCATTGTGGGCTGATCATATTTTGGATAAATACAAATACACTGGTAAGGACAATCTTCTTGTCTTTGGTCCTTTGAACTCTGCCAGCAGTATGAGGCTCCTGAGAACAGGCAGTGAAGTCAACAGCATTTCAGCATTGCTCCTCCTGGGTGGGCTCCCTGCTGCAGGTCCTTTGCATTTTTTTGTGTTTACTTCTGTCTTCTCTTGGCCTGTGCTTTGTGGTTTCATCGCTAGCCTCATCATCCCTGCTGCAGGTTCTGTTCAGCCTGGCGGCCTTCTGTCGTCCTGCTCCATTTGTGGAACGTGTCTCTGCTCCTCTCTTAGTTTTCACATGCCCTTGGTACTAATCAAAGGCACTTGTTTCACATGTCCACCTGAGGCCTTGTCAGTTTCCAGTTCCCAAACAAAAGGCCATTTTGATACACACTTGTAAATGTCCAAAAGCTGCAAACAGTTGGGAACTTGGCTCAAAAAATCATTTCATGTTCCCTCCCTTTCAGGACTGCTTCACTAATGCGTAACTTTTGTATTGATTTAATATTGCACATTAAGTTCGGCCTGCTTTTCTTTTTAAATTTGAATAAATGGGATGACACAGTAGGAAAAAAAAGAGAAAAATCATTTCAATTTCGTGTATATATATATAAAACCTTTTTATTTATAAATTTGCAAGGTAGCTCTGTATAATGAAGTTCACACAATGCCATTAAGTACAGTAAAAGAAAGCTTCCTCCCAGAAAACAAGGTGACATCTTGTTTTCTGGTTTCCCTCTTTAGAGATAACCACTGTTGCTGGGTTTTATTTTTTACCTTTCCTTCCAGAAACATAGCAGACATCTATAAAACACATGTACACATACCCTTTGCCTTATTTCTAAACACAGATGAAATGATAGCATACTTTTCATACTGTTCTACATCTCCTTTGATTGTTGATTTACTTGAGTATAGATTGGAGACTGTCCCATGTCAGGACACAGGAAATTCTCTGTTCTTCTTTAAAGTTTCCGTAGTATTCTTGGATGTTTTATTATTGATTGGAGCTGCCATGCACACACTACAGGGCATTCAGGTTGTTTTCAGTCTCGTCTTCACAAGTAATGCTCAAACCTCAGTTTTATTATGGTTTTGTAGCCAAAGAATGAAATTCTTGAAGATACTATTTCTGGCTTAAGGATATTATTTAAAATTTTTAGTTTCTTTTAATGTGAGGTAAACACTCAGAAGAACAGGGGACAAAGATACATGTGCGGCTCAGTGAGTCATGGCAAATGGAACACCTGTGTAACCCCTGCTTGGGTGGAGAAGGGGCTGTTGCCAGCAGCACCGGGGGGCCTGCTCTGTGCCTTTCCGAGGCTCACCTGTTTTTCTCCTCCACTTCCTTGACTTTAATACCACAGTTTAGTTTCTCTTGCTTTTGGACTTTTATAGTTGATTTGCACAGTGCATATTTTTTTGTGTGTCTGGATTCTTTTGTGCTTTTAAGGGCTGACTATGTTTTTTCATGAAAATGTAGATAAGGCCACTTGTAATATATTATTCCATTGGATGAAAATACTACGATTAGTTTATCCAGTCTTCTGGTCATGAGCATTTGAGTAATTTAAGCATTCAGTTATTTTGAATAATGCTCTGTGAAAACACAGTGCTATTAGATATATACCCTAGGAATGAGGTCGTTGGATCATGGGATTTATGTATGTTCAGCTCTAGCCAAACTGTTTAACAAATTTATATTTGTACCAGCACGTATAAAATTTGCCATTGCTTTATAAATATTTGGTAATGTCACTTCTTTTTCTAATTTTAGGCTTCCTGGTTATTGCATACTGGCATATATAGTTGGGGTTTTTTGTTTTGTTGTGTCTTAGTTTTGTTTTTTGGAGACAGGGTCTTGCTGTATAATTCAGGCTAGACTATAATTCAGGCCAGTCCAGGCTGGCCTTGAACTCACAGAAATCCTCCTGCCTTAGCCTATTGAGTCCTGGTATTACAGATGTGTACCACCACACATAGCTATAATTGAGACTTTAATTCAAATTTTCTTAATTACTAATTAAGTTGAGTATATTTCTTTATTTAGGCATCTTCTGGGTGAAGTGCCTGTTGAAATCTTTTGTTCATTTTTCTAATAGATTGTAAGAACTGAAAGAGTGTTTTTTATATTATGAATACAAGCGCTTTGTTGACCCTTTTAGATTTAACAAAAATTTGAATCCCACTGTGTCATTTACTCTTTCATGTCCTTAAGGTTATTTGTTGATAAGTTTCTAGTTCTAATGTATGGGCTGGAGATTTAGCTCAGTGGTGTAAGCACCTGCCTGGCAAGCATGAGGTCATGAGTTCAATCCCTGGTACAAAAAAAACAAACAAAAAAATCCCAAAAACAAAAACAAAAAAACCCCACTGATCTAGTTCTAATGTAGTCCAATTTACAGACTTTCTTTTTATAGTGATTTTTTTTTCTTGTGGCATGTGTACTGACTGCTTAAGAAATACCTCCTTACTTCAATGTAATGAAGCTGTTTTCTTACATCATATCCCAAAAGGGTCATTGTCTGCCTTTATTTATCTACAATTTATGGTCGTGCATGGTGTCAGGTAGGAGTTGTTTCTCTTTTCTCATAAAAACTATTTATTGAAAAGATTATCTTTTATCTCTGAATTGCACTGTTCTGTTTTCTCAAAGTGTGTATATACTTATGGTTCTACTTTGGGGACTTTCTATTTTACTCTATTGGTAATTAATATCACATTTCCTAGTGACAGTAGCTTTGTGCAAATCTTTCTGTCTAGCAGAGTAAATTCCTTCACCTTGTTCTTTAAGACAGCTTGCATATTCATAACCACATGTATTGTATATTTTTAGAATAGGCTTGTCAATTTCCTTATCAACAAATTTTGGGTTTTTATTATGATTTCTTTGAATCTATAGAAAATCTGAAAGAGAACTGGTGTCTTTGTAATACTGGAATCTTGCTATTCATGTGCACTACTGGAATCTTGTATTTATTAGTGAGATCAACTCATAATTCTCCTTTCTTATAATAATTTTATCAGGTTTTGGCTACTTTCATAAAAATGAACTATTCTTATATCCTCTGAAGGGTTTGTGTAGAATCATAACTATTTCCTCAGCAATGAAACCTGGGCCAGGAGTTTTCTTGGCAGAAAGTTTTTTTTTTTTAATTTATGGGTTTAATAATTATAGAACTATTTTGGTTTTTATGTTTCTCCTCAGGTTTATTAAAGGATTTGTGCATTTCATTACATTTTCAACAATATCTTAAGATCATTGTTATGGCTGGGATTCAAAAGCCTCATTGTGCTGAAGACATTTGAGGAACTGAGCAGATCATGGGGCTCTAATTTCATCAAAGGGATTAATGCATTGGTGAGTTCATAGCTCCATGGGCTTACTGGAAGGTGAGTCTAATTGGATCAAGTGGATTATACCCAGGCCGTGTCTTTGAAGGTCCTTTGTCTCTGTCTTCATCCTCTTTGCCTCTTTGGTTCTCACTCTACTTCCCAGTTGCCATTGCTTGAGCAGCTTTCCTCTAGTATGTCCCTCTTTCGTGATGTTTCTGCCTTGGAGCTAGCTGAACATGAACTGGAACTTCTGCAACCATGAGCCAAAATAAATCTGTTCTCTTTTAAATTGTATTTGTCTGGTATTTTGTTCACAGTGGCAAAAAACTCACTTATCCAATTTTTTTGTAATATATTCTTATGATTTTAAAATGATATTCCCTTCTTTCATATGTAGCATTGATTATTTGTGTTTCCTCTCCTCTACCCTCTCCTCCCCTCCCCTTCGTTCCTTCCTGTCTCTCTCTTTCCATCCCATGGAATGATTATCAATTAACTGATTTTTATAACGAATTTTTTTTGTTTTGCCAATTCTCTCCATTGTATATTTGATTTCTGTTTGATTCATTTCAATTCTTATCTTTCTAGTTCTTTCATTTCACTTCATTTATGTTTACATATTTTACTTTTCTATTTCTGACTTTGTGAGAAGATTACTTAGCTTACTAGTTTTCGGCTTTTCTTCTTTGGTAATGATACTGCACGTTTCCCTCTGAGAATAGACCTAGCAACATCCTATAGTATTTTGACTATCATAAATTAATCAAAAGAAATGTATTTATTACTTCATATAAGTGTGGAGATTTTCTAGTTATCTTTTTTATTAGTGATTTTAAATTTAATAGAACTGTGGTTAAAGAACATATTTTGATGAATTAGATTCTTTGAAATTTGTTGAACTTTCCTTGATGGCTCAGTGTATGGTTGATTTTTGCCAATGCTCAGTGTGTCCTTGGGAGAAATTTGTATTCTGAAGTTGTTGGGTGCTGTGTTCTACAAGCTGATAAGTTTAAAATCTGTTAGTGTGATGTTCAAATCTCCTAAATGTTTACTGATCTTTTCTGTACTTTTGTCATTTACTGAAAGTTGTGTTTATGTCTTCACCTATGCTTATTGGCTTTTCTATTTCTCCTTATGCTTCTTTGAATGTTAACTTTCTATATTTTTAGACTATGATATTAAGTAAAACAAATTAAGAATGAATTAAAATCACTGACCCTTCTCACAAATACCTGTCTCCAGTTTTGTTCTTTGTCTCTACATATTTGGTTAATGTGCTTTGCCTCCAATGATGCTTTTGGTCTACTTTTCCTGGTATTAATATAGTTTAACAGCATTCTTTTGGTTAATGCTAGTATGCTGTATTTTTTTCTACCCTTTTATTTTTAACTTTTTATTTTCTTATTTTGAGATACATTACTTAGAAACTGTACATAGTGTGTTTTAAAAGTTCAATCTGACCATCGTTATCTTTTAATGGGAGCATATAATTCCTGCGTATAATTTTTGGTTTAAATCTCTCATTTTATATTTATTTTCAACTTACCCAACCTGCTTTATGCTCCTGTTTCTTGGTTGATTGTTATTCATGAATGGATTATTTTTTAATATTCCAACTTCTCCCATCCCCAGCCCCTGTGCCTTACATGAATTTGAGAGTTATATCATTACAGAGGTATTTGAAGGTTGGCAAGGAGGCCCATGTGGCTGGAATGAGATGAGTCACTGTGGATGATATCAGGACAGCAGGATAGTGAGGGTGTTATAATGAAGTGGAAAGTTAGAAGTAATGTCACCAGTGCCTTGTAGAGGGGGTTTTGACTTAAACTGTTATATCACAAAACCAATTTAAAACAAGCTAGGGTAGTTGAGTATAAAGTACAATTTTTTTCTTTTAGCTTACATTTCAGAGGTTTTAACATAGGCTAGGCACTTCATTAAGCATCTTTTACAGAATATTTTATTTGACAGTCAATATATAAGAAGAATGTAGGTTTCACATAAGTTAATTAACTTACCCAAAATTTCAGATTGCATATAGCAAGGCTCACAGTAAGTTCATGTTGTCTCTTACCCATAATCCCCTATTTATCTAACTCTCCTTATTATCAATGACATCAAATTTACCAATTCATTGGAGAGATCTAGCTCTGAACTGTGAATAGGCTAATTTCCCTTCTTTTAGTACACACAGAACCACCAAAAGATCCCAAGACATTTGGTTGTTTTACCACATGGATCATTAACATGCTCTGTATTTTACATGAGACATTATATGTACCTAATTCTAACCCATTGCTGTATTTTGTCCACAGGATGAAATAGGGCATTATGGGTAGATTAATTCAAATTAAACATCATTATTGAAAAAAAAGATCATGTTCCACAGAGGATATTGGTATGTAATTATTTTAGTCTGCTACAACATGTTTTGTCTAAGTCAGAGTGACAAATTATGCATTTTTCACTTTGCAAAATATAAAATAAAAAATGAGTAGACTATGCAAGAAAGACTTGTATCTAAAATAATCTGATGTTATATTTATAATGTCACAAATGAGTAACATATGCATTCCTTGGTTTATCTCCTTTATATTTATGCCTGATTAACCCTTCTCAGAAGGAAGGATGTTGGCTAACCCAAATTCTGTGGAACAGTCAGGAGGTTGGGTAATTCATTTTATTTTGTACACAATTTGTCTAGAAAACTGAAGATTTATTGATGCAATGTAAAATATTAGCTGGCAGGTAAAAATAAGCCTGTTAATGAATATGATTAGAACAGCAGCTGGGATGAATTGCAGTGTTTGCAACATCAATGGAATTAATAGACCTTAAAATATTCAGGGAATCAATTAAAAGTCTTCATTGGGATTAAAAAAAAAAATGTGTGTTCATGTGTTTAACTTTAAAATGAGCACCGGGAGAAGAAATGGCCAAATCTGCAGTTGGAAAGTATTTAAAGATTCCAAGGGCGTTTGACTATTTCTGGGCCCAGCCTGCTACTGCAGGAAACCCCAGTGGTTCCCTCAGCAGGTGGCGTGAAACACAGGCTCCAAACTGTGCTTCCAAGAATGAAACAACAGGACTGCGTGAGTGCAATTGAAATGGGTGTACTGGCCACACTCCCTGAAGGATTGCTACTTTGTTAACCTTTTGAGAAGAGCACTGCTTCCCACCAGGATAAAAGAAGAAAGGAAGATGATAGTTTCAGAATCATGTTCTTCTCTAATGGTCACCCCAAAGACCTTGAAAAGTTTCAAGTCTGAAGTTTTGAACTGAATAGTCTTGTATAAAAGTCCTTGAGATGAATTAATTGAACAGCATAATGTACAAGCTACTGAACATAGATATTATCTAGCAGTCCCCAAACTGGATTAATTAACCTCCATTCCCCCCACTAACAAACAAATTAAACAGGCTTTACAAACTAGGCCTTTATGCTTTTACCTCCAGGGAAGAGTCAAGAGAAGTATTTTTGTCCACATAATTGTTCTATATGCAGACTTTAAAGGTTTCTCTCTGAGTCAGTAGGAAATAGAAACATAAAATAATAGAGCTGGGAAAATTATTTAGTTCAGGCGATGCTTCTCAAAAAATCACTAACGTGGGGAATAAATTCATATCCTGTTCTATGTCTAAGTCCAAAATACATCAGCCGGTTCACATGTTAACTATATCCTACATAATTTCTGTGCTGCTTTTTCTTATCCTGTCAGTAGAAAGCTGGGCGGGGTCAGAGATCCTGCAGTCAGAACTACTGGTTTTGTGATGAATACCTGAGGGTTTTTGAACCTGTAAGATTTCCTACTGATCTCTTATTGCCCCCAGAACTCCAAGCTGCGTTGTCTCTCCTAGACCCAAGCAGCCAGGGTCCTGGCTTGATCCTGTACCACTCAGGGGCATCTTCCAGTTGATCTTCTCAGGACAGGAGTCAATGGAGTTGGCCCAGGGGATGTGCCCATGTGGTGCCTGGACGTCTCTTCTAGACAATGCTGTAGGAATCTGGGACCTTGAAACTACTGCTCAGGTAGTTGTTAGATGGCTCCCAAAGCTCTAGTTTGTCTTCATGAGGGTGGACTGTAGTGCCCTAGGTTTGTGTACTTATGGACCTCCTGAATGGTGAGAGTTGGCCTGAGGATGGGCAAATGGGTTGGCCACAGTTAGGGAGACTCTGTATGTACTCTTTCCCCAGACCTCTTGTCCTACCAAGCTGCCACTGTTTATCCTCGCCATGGCCATTCCAGAAGTGACATGTTCACATGGCCTGCTCATCAATTTTCTTTGATTTTTTTTTTCAGGTACTCTAAAGTACACTTGACATTTTGCTGCTAAGAGTATCAGAGGTGAAAAATGTAAATTCTACTACATATCCTACCTCAGTTTAGACTCAGTATCTTACTTCCTGTTTTAGAATCTTCTTGGCTCCTTTTCTTTGGATATACCTTTTCTGGGACTGATGTTTCCCTGGAATATGTTAACATATGTCACTTCCTTTCTGGCAATGGCTTTCACTGTTTTACCTTGATCTAACCCTCTAGTGCTTGCAATGATGTCATGTGGAAGGACACTGTGGTGTCATCACGTGGTATATAATACGTGTGTTTTCTGAGAGCTGAGGGAGTGATGGGGGGAGCACACTGTATGCTCTGCACTGCATGCATGAAACCTCAGAATCTGGAGGCTGAATATTCTTCCAGGGTTTATGATATTGGTCAGTTAACAAATTTCAAAACCCTTGGAAAGAAAAGTGCATTCCCTGTGAATAACATTAAGGAGAACGAATTATTTTTTCCAGACAATCAATAGTTGAATATTTAACACATAACATCCTAGGGAAGAGGCAAGATCCTCTTTTGGGAACAAGAGGGTTAGAAAGGTAAAAGATAGGCATAATTCCCTCTAATTCAGAAAATGTACCAATTTGAGACCAAGAAGGTACATGCACGGTGAAAATAATGCGATGAACTGTCTTGGCTAGGAGGACTTAATTCTGTCTCTCATCACTAACTACCCTTGTGACCTGAGCAGTTTACCTAACTACTTCAGGTCCCTCATTTATAAAATTAGCATAATATCTTCCCTGATACCTTATAGGGTAGTTGTGAAGATGTTGTAAAACAATGAACATGAAAATGCTTTGTGTACTGGAGTGTGCTCTATGTGCATGTTTGAGGCCCACCTTCTCTTCCAGGTTTGGTTTGTGTCTCAGACCCAGACAGGGTCAGTAACTCTGTTGGTAGTTTATGTGCTCTTTGTTCTACTTTTCTCACACGCTATTGCCCCCAGGACATAAAATTTGTGGCCTAAATAAATATAATGTAAGAGAATATTCACCTACTTCCATTGTACAGTTCTTCAAGTCACTTTTGTTTTCATTTGTTAATTGAGATCTGCCTGTATTCTGGGGAGGCAATAAGGTCATGTCATGAGACTCTTCCATGGGCAGGGTACACCTTGCTTTATCTCCCACATGGGTACCTGATTCTGAAACACGCCAGTAGTTTAAGGCTTGGGACAGCAGCATGGCCACTGCCTAGGTAAGATGGGCTTTGGGTATCATATTAGCCTACTGGACCCTCCAGTTCCCTACAAAAATTTCAAAATTCCTATTTTCCCTAGTTCTGCTACACAATTGGCATTTTGAATGAAGTAATTTCTAAGTTTCCTTCTAGCTCTCAAGTCTAGAATTCTGAATCTACTGTATGTATATTGCCAGCTTTTCTTTTTAAAATAATGAATAAACAAAAGCAGGGCCAGTTTGAACCTAATAATCAGAATAATTAATGGGCTAACTCAATATTTTGCTCATTTGGCAGTGGTTTTTTGGGCATCACTGTTACGCCACTTCTCTGAATTAGGGACACTAGGAAAACAAGCAGACACACTCACTGAGCGAGTCTGTAACAATCATGGCTTAACAGGAAGATGAGGAAATTTGGAAATGAATAGAAAAAATCCTGAATCCAGAGATGATCTGTAAAGTGGAAAATTTTAGGTTCATAGGATTAACCATATATTTTCCAC
This sequence comes from Dasyprocta punctata, assembly GCA_004363535.1. Lineage (NCBI taxonomy): Eukaryota > Metazoa > Chordata > Mammalia > Rodentia > Dasyproctidae > Dasyprocta > Dasyprocta punctata. Next base: position 10,579 of record RJWM01016055.1, on the reverse strand, counting down.
CACTCTCTCCAAACCCCAAGATTTCTGGTTAAGAATCATATTTTAAGTAAACTTGCAGTGTTTATTTTGCTTGCAAGGAAATGAGGTAACGAAAACAAATTGAAAGAGATTTATAAAATTCTGAACTTTATCTTGAAATCATTAGTTTTTTTCAATATTTTGGCAGGAAAATTACTAGATACAAAAATGAACAACTCTCACTTTTAGATATAGCGTTGAATATAAGAGGTTTGTTTATGGGGAAAATGCTGAATGATAGAGTCATCAATTTATAATGGGTCACAATTTAGGCATTCATTTGCATCTTGATCAAGAATATTGATACAAAAAAGATTCTAAATGAGATGGAACTAATTGGAAAGCTCACAAAGCCTTATTAGTGCAGTGAAGCTAGTTACTATTTAAAATTTTTAAAAAATAGAAAGCAATAGTTGTGCAGTGCTAGTAATTAAAACAGAAAACTGAAAAATGAGCAATTTTTTTGGAATTTAGTATTGGGTGTAAGTACTTGAAACAAATTAATCAAACCAGAGGAGCATCCAGTGCTAGGATGGAGGAGGGTACCATGCAGTTTTAAAGAGCTGCTGTGATCCAGGAGCTGGCTGCTTATTTATGCTCTATTTCATTTGTAAATGTGTGGCTGTTTTTCTTTCCCTTGATTTCATGGTGTCAGGAATGCTACTCTTATGCCTCTCAGTCATGATTACAGTCATTTTGACTCAAACACAGTACAATGTAAAGAAGGGAATAAAAGGGCAGATACATGTTTTACTGTGAAACAGAAACAGTTGAAGAAGGACTGGGAAGACTTACAGATGGAAAGAGATAAGAGTGTGTGAATACTCAAAGAAGACCTAATATTTACTAGTGGTGAGGAAAGGGAAAAGAAAGTGATGACCAGAGGAGGAGTTTGGGGAAATAATGTTATTTATCTGATGAGAGAAAGAAAAATATAGGATACTGCAGGCAGATTGGGGAAAATCATGTTGAATGGCTTAATAGTTCTTTTTTTTTTTTTTTTTTTTTTTTTTGTACCAGGGATTGATCTCACAACCTCATGCCTGCCGGGCAGGCGCTTACACCACTGAGCTAAATCCCCAGCAATAGTTCTTCATGCTGGTGACAGATTACGATCTATGATATATATTTGAGAGTGTTTATAAATTAGTTATTGGTGTGATAAAGTGTGCCTATTATTTAAGCATTTGACTTAGTTCTACTAGTGTTGTTGGCTACACTGTATTTTTCAAAAACAAGTTTAATGCTATTTTTGGTCATTTCAAAAAATCTACTGTCAGATGTGGATGTTTCGCTGAGATTTTAGCACCAACTACAGTATTTTTTTTCACTAAATGCTGAATTAGGAACTTTATGCACATAATAAGGATTTAAGAAATTTTCCTGCAGAGGTTAATGTGATTAAAGGTCAGTGGAATGGGGTGTGTTTTGGAAGACTGTAGTATAAAACAGTTAAAAAATATAGATCTGACAGGTCTTTAGCAAGCTTTATTGTCTAAAATGTAATGCTTAGTTCCTATGAGATTAATAGGCTCACAAAAGAAATCATTACTGGTACTTGGATGGACTGAGTTGTTTCTGAAGCTGGTGTAACACCAAATCCATATGGAATACGATGTTTACAGGGCAGCAGTGAAGGCATAACTCAGCCCTGTGTGATTATGATGTTTAAGTAGAAAGCAAGATTCAGGAAGTGTTTTGCAACAATGTCCTTTCCAAATAACACAGTGTTTACTGATTCACCAAGAAAACACCAGCGTTCAAAAAGACTGCAAGTGTCACAAGCAATTAGTGTGTCTACTAAGGATCTCCTGCAATTCCCAGAGAAGACAGGAAAATGTTATATAGAATGTGAAATGTAGGGGTCATTTCAAAAGTAATGGATACTGACATAGAGCTACAAACAATTTTAAGGTTTACACATCACTCAAAGAAATTGGATTAAAGTCAGAGGAAAAGATGTCTTATAGTTTAAAAAAAAATCTTAAGGGCATTTGGTGCAAGACAGCATAGTATCTACTTTCTTTTGAAATGTAATGTACATGAAGGCAAAGGGTTCTGTGTCATTTCTAAGGTAAAATGTTACCATTTTGAGCATATTCTGTTTCACGAGACATCACCTTCACAATAGCCTAGACATATTAAAATAGCAAGTGGTATGTAAATAAAGTACCTAAATTCTAGTGTTCAATAATGTTTCTATTGCCTGCTGAGTGACTGTATCATGTTATATATCCTTTAAATTCTCAAATAAGATTGACAATTCTCAGACAGATTGCCTTTTGTATTTCTTGGAAATATGTTTAATTAGTTTAGTGTTTGACTCAGACTAACACTGTGGGCATTAGTCGGTTTGGTAGAATGGCTGTCTCCATGTATATGGGCATCACGGAGTTTCAAATGGTGGTATCCCCAAACATAGGTTTACATCCTAATTCCTGGAACCAGTGGATATTAACTTACATGCATTTGGAAAAATGATCTTTGCAGTTGTTAAGGGTCTCGAAATGAAGAGATTCTCTTGAATTATCTGCATGGGCTTTAAATAAAATGACAAATGTCTCATGAGAGAGAAGAAGATTTGAGAGAGAAGAGAAAACACAGAGAATAAGGCCTTGTGGAGACACTGAGGAGACTGAGTCATGCAGCCACAAGCCTAAGAAGCCAGGAAATGCCCAGAGCCTCTGGAAGCTGAAAGGGTCAAGGCAGGAGTCTCCCACCGAACTCCCTGAGGAAGAAGCTGGCTTGCTCTTGACTTTGGACTTCTAACCTTTAAAACCACAAGAGAATAAACTTTGATTGTTTTAAGTAACACAGTGTGTGGTAATTTGCTACAGAAGTCACAGGAAACTAGTCCAGGAGATTTTAACTCCCACAGTTCCTGCATCCTAAGAACAAATCCAGGAACCTTGTAGGACATGGTTAGAGGACTGTTCACCAGTCATCCTGTTCTCACTCATGTGGGTTGATAAAGCACACTTGGAGACGACAACAAAGATGGAGACAACCACTCTAAATTTCAAATGCCAGATGGTGAAGGTGTCAATTTTGGCATGAAGCAAGTTGGGAGCATTTCTGATTGGCATTTTCATCACACTATCTCAACTTGCCTCCTTTTCACTTTCCTCCTTTGACCAGTTTGGTCCTGGGAAGAGGAGTGTAGGTGACACATGGAAGAGAAAAGGATTAAAAGATAGTGAGGACTAAGGAGGTGGTTGTAACAACTATGTGAAATTTTGCGCCAGAAGTCAAGCTAAGTAAATGCTGAAAGTACTCACTGTATTTGGTGCTAAGGAGCTCACTAGTGGTCTTTGTAGTAGATTTAAGGTCTTTTGAAGGACTTAGGATCCATCAGACACTCTCCCATACTCACACACACACACACACACACACACACACACATAAACATGTATCTGTATAGATAGGTATACACATATACTGTCATGCGTTGCTTAATAATGAGAATATCTTCTGATGAATACATCAGTAGATGATTCCATCACTGTGTGCTGGGGTCTTAAGTTCATACTACCCACTGTAGTACTGGGGTGAGATTCTCAGCAGCTAATGAGGGTACTGGGTGACCTGAGTTAGAACGTGGGGGAAAGTAACTCTTTACGTGGCAAATGCAAGAGATAGGAGATGCACAGGAATCATGCAGAGAAATCCCCTTTCTCTGCTTAAAGAAACTTTGAGCTGCTTCTCAGAACAGCCTGTCTGGAGATATCCCAGGTGGCTGAGTAGCCGCACCTGCTGAGCACCAGCTGTGTGTCTTTGAGGCTTGTGGTGACGAAGTGGGCAGAGTAATGACTCACTGTGGCTTTCTGCCTGGTCACACTTATCTTTTCACTGACTCTCACTGCCTTGGGGCTTCACCTTTTAACTAAAGCTGTACCTGTCTAATCTCTGTTTTTACCAGAACTAGGCTGAGACATTTCTTTGTCTTTTGTGTCCATTTAGGATGCTGATTATTGTGGCAATACTCAGTAAAACTCAGACGTTTCTAGCCAGTAGCACAGTCATCCTCCCCTTCCCAAGTTTGTGGCAACTGATAGAACAAGAATGGCACAGGTCTAAATGACACCAGTAACTACGATGTATTCTGACTGACACCCTGCCAGTTATACAAAAGTTAGAAAATGAACTTAGATACTGTACACACACTGTTTATTTTGCAAACTTTAAAAGCTCCACGGGCCACCTTATTGCTGTGGCCTCAGGCTCTGACTCCTTGGCCGCCTATTCCTGAGGAATGGCGCTATCCAACCAAACATCAGGATAAAGAAGGTGACTTTGTTAAGGCTTCATCAATCTGCAGGACCCTTCAGCACCAAGGCTAAAGTTGTATTCCAAATGAAACAAGCAACCTTTATATCAAGAGTAATAAATCTTATCTTCCTTGAAAGGTTGTTGGGTTTGTTATTTAGGCTTTTGGCAAAGCTGCAAGAGGAAAACAAATCCACATATTCTGGAGTAGAAGGAAAGAGTTCAATTCTGGGATCAGCAGCAAATCCCTTAGCAGCTGGGCAGGAGTTGGAGGAAGCGTGGAAGATCTGGTGGGCTCCAGATCCAGGGTGGAAAATAAAGTCAGCAAGTGCCAACTGCTATTCCTACAAGTTTGGGTATGAAAGGAAGGAAAGATAGGATGGTGGTTAGAGGCAGAGGGAGGTCAAGGCTTTTTTCTTTTTGAACTTTTACAATATTAGGTAGATTTTTGTTTATTTCCATGCTGTATCACTTTCAGCATTTCTGGACAGATAAGGCAGAAAGCACAATGAGTGGGAGGATGTAGACTTTGAAGACAAAAGAAACAATGTTCAAACCTGTTTTTTTTTTCATTTACCAGCTGTGGAAACTTTGTGAATTGTTTATTGTTTCAGTGGTTAGTTTTCTAATTGGAAAAAGAAGAATAATCATAACCACTTCACGCCATATTGGATAAATAGATATGTTTGTAAGATGTCCGACACCTAGTAGGCACTCAATGAATGGTAATTATTAGGATGATTTTGAAAACATCCCCAAGTGCCTTTGGTACAGAAATTTATAGGCATAGCACATCCTCATCCATTCTGTTCATATCAAACAGTCAACATGGTTTCCAACACATTTACTTCTTTGAAAATAAAAATAATATTCAAGCTGAGATTATTTTTCTCTCCCACATGTGGTTTTCCATAGTTCTACATGTGTGGCTTGGTTTTTGAATTCCACTCAGTTGTTATGCAACATCCTGATGTTCTAAAGATGCTGTGCTGGAAAGAGAGGTACATTTAAAACAGACACAAGCAACACAGACTTAGACCCATGCTGGTGGCAGGAGATGAACTCGACCAGATGTTTCCCAGCCTCCCACAGGCTGTGACTCACAGGTGGCTCCTGGTGCAGTATGCAGTGGCTCAGGGGATAGCTGTTCTCCCAGCCGAGTTCTCCATCATGGTTAGGTCAGAGCCCTGGTGGAGCCCCAGATTTACGAGCTCCTGGCAAGGGTGAGTGCAGATGGAGAAATTTTCAACTTTAACTTTTGTGAGAGGATCAGAATTACCTTGAGGAATTGTTGCTGCCATGACTTATTAGACAGTTCTATACTTCTGAACACTTTCTTCTGTGAATCTCCCTGTGCAGCTGACTTTTTCCCCTTTGTCCTCTTCCTGTTCCTTGCTTCAATCTCTAATTATGCCTGCAGGTGGGACCCTTTTACTTGACATGTTCTTCTCTTGATATTTGTTAAAAGTTTTTTTCTTCTGCCTGCCTTTCTGATGGATCTGAAGTTCCACATGGTCACGCATATTCCTTTTTGAAGGACTAACTTTGAGAGTTTGCAAACTACAGTTGTTTTAGTCTTTATTCTCTTGGTGGTCTTGACCACCGACTTGTACCACATGAATTGCATTTCTTGGGTGTGTCTTTCAATGTTGATGAAATGTTGTAGTATCAAACAATATGTCTTGCCATGAATTTCTTTCCTGTTGGTCAGAAAAAAAAAAAAAAGAAATGAAAGGAAAGAAAAAAATGCTTAGTGTGAGTTACTCATCTTTAATAGAAAGTATTCTAAATGAATGAATGAATTAAAAAAATGCTCAGGCTGAGTAGAAGTAATTCATTTTCTACCACATTCAGGCACATCCTCTAGAGATGGTCCTGTTCCACTACTAGCCTTTTTGGTGTGTGACTCCTCAGCTTCTGTTCTAGCCAACAGCTGCTGGCAATTTAGTAATGATTCTCCCCTTTAATTAATCAATTGGAGTCCACATGGAGGAGGTCTGTATTTACTGTGTCAAAATTTTGACAAAAGCATGCATGCAAGGGAAGCAAGCATGCACAGAAAATCCAATTTCTTTCCAACAGCATTCAAATAGTAGTCAGAAAGCTGCATACTGAAAATATGCAAGTGTGTTTGCATAGACAATGTGTATGCCATTTTTAAAAAGGGAGGTATGCTACAGTTAGTTGAACAAACACAACAGGACAAAAGCCTAAGAACTGAATAATATGTTTAGGGAAGAAAAACAAAGTTCATAAGCTGAAGACTTGACATAACTAAGATTTGTTAATTGAGAACCGTGGAGGGAAGGGAGGTTTCCTAACCTACCTCAACATAAACAGAAAATACATCTTGTTCTGAGAGCACTATTAATAGAGGACGATTTTGCTGATAGAAATAAAGGACAGTGGGGGAACAGGGAGAATTGGAGCCCCAGTTTCCGACATGCTGTAAGGCTCTTGGAAGGCACTAAGGCTGAGAGAGAATGAACACACCCATCTGAAAGGCAGCAGAAGTTGGGTGAATCTGTCAGACATATATACATATATATTCACATGCACCATATTCTTACCACTTTATCAAATTTGTGTTTTTATAGAATTAAATTTTCATGACCTCAAAAAATTAGCAATGACTGGAAAATCTTTTTTGTCATGATGATTTCTTTGACTGCAAAATAGCTGAAGTATAACAAAATGAAAAAGAAAAGAACTGTGTACAGTACAGAACACTTTCTGAACAAGTGATATGTTTGTATGTTGTACATGCGGATTTATATATTTGAAAATCCTAGACTAAATTAAAGCAGTTGATCAGGAAATGATGGGCTTGTGTAGCACCCTTCTGGATTTCCAGGGCATGACAATGCACAATTTCTACCTTTTCTAATCTGTGGTCACTAATGTCAAACAGTGCTAATATCAAGGTGCTTCTTTTTTTTTTTTTTTTGGCGGCACTGGGGATTGAACTCACAACCTCGCGCCTGCCAGGGCAGGCGCTTAAGGCACTGAGCCAAACTCCCGGCCCTGGTTTTTTGAGGCAGGGTCGCACTATGTAGCTCAGGCTGGCCTTGCGCTCGCGTTGTAGCCCAAGCCGGCCTCGAACTCACAATGCTCCGCCTACCTCAGCCTTCCGAGTGCTGGGATTAAAGGCGTGCGCCACCACGCCGGGCTTCAAGGTGCTTCTGAGACATCTTCCTGTCACAGGGAGTCGGAGTAGAGAAATGGGTCAGAGTCCTGCTAACATGTGTGGGTACAGCGAAGGTCCAAGTTTGGGGATGGGTTTTTATCTTTTTGCTTCATTCCTTGCTTCCCCATTTTAGAAATGCCACTGCTGATAGTGCTCTTCCTTGGCAGTTTCCATGTCACAGAATGAAACTTGCACGATCAGAGTAACCAGCCTTGCAGACGGCAGCCCTGTGCACCTGCACAGAGCCCTGGCCCAGCTCTTCCAGGGATCAGCCACACCCTGGCCAAAGCTGGCTCTTGGCCAGGGGCTGCTCACCTGGCTTCCACAAAGGGTGTGGCAGGGCTTGGATAGAAGGCAGCAGGCAGAGTCTTTGCTTACACAGTAATGTGGTCTCCTAATGTACTAGCTCCTGGGAGTGTGTAAAGGCTTCTCACATGAAGAATAATGGGGCTGTCTTACCCAGTGAGCTGCGAGAACACAGAGAGCTTGGTGCGCTAGCTGCAGCTAGAATTGGAGTCAACAGTATGAGGAAAGAAGCAATTTTATGTGCAAGACTAACAGCTATTTCTTAAGGAATGTTCCCAGGAGCATAACCAAACATTTAGTCCAAACAGGGAGCAAAACTATTGCCTAAAGCCTTGAGGCAGGCTAGGACATCTCACAAGTGGTTATTAACTGCACTCCGTGCTCTCTGGCCCCATACTCCAATAGGGTCAAGAACACCCATGGAGAGGAGGAATACTTGCTCCCTTCCCAAAACTATCCATGGAGAATGCCCAGATCCAAGCACTTAGTTTCTGTTGTTGTAGAGAATTAAGAGGAGGTTTTGTTGGCTGAGGGCTGGCACCTGGGAAAGGTTCCTGAGTGGTGTGGTTTGGATGCCAGATCTGGAAGAAAATGCAGGATTTATTCAGGTGGAACAATGGAAAGACAAGGGACAATGCGTGGCTTTTATATTCTTCCAGCTCATGTTCATTTTGGCTGTAATCACGAACCAGTGTTTAGTTGTATGTTCTAAGTGTGAAGGCCCAGGGTGTCTTTCATGAGAATTCCAAGGAAGGGTGAGGACTGGGAGTTGTGCTGGTTACCAGAGAATACATTTCCCTCCATGTCAAAGAGCAGGAAAAAATATGGAACAGTGTTGCAGGGGGGTGGGGTTAAGAAAAAACAGCAGGAGGAGGAGAAAGGAAACAGGAAGGGTGCAGGGAGAAGAGAGAGACACAGGGAGAGAGGCGAGGGTGGACGTTTGGTGGTGGTAGGGTAATTACTCCAGAAAGTGGAAAGACATTTTGAGATTAAGAGTTGAGATACTTGTTCTTAGCAGACTTAGGAAACCTTACTGCAAGGTTGGGTATGTGTAATTCTACTTGGTCAACAACTGGAAAGAACCCTGCTGAAGGGTACCAGTGCCTCAGCTAGGAGAAAGGTAAAGGGAAGCCAGAATGAAGACCTTCATCTTTGCATGGCAGCATCACGAGTCCTGTTTGGTTGTAGAACTCCATTTTATTTTTTTTAAATCTGTCTATGTATTATTGTATTATTTAGAATTTTAAAAAGTTAAGTCACTTTTAGTGTGCTGCTCCAATAGCAGTTTCCCCTACTTCAAACGCTTGTAAACAGGCTGTGAGGTAGAGAACTACTTTTGTTCTGTTTAGGCCATTTACATTTCTAGGCCTCTGTGAACGCAGTGGCACTTGTAATCATTTGTGGCAGATGGGAAGGCATCTCCCCAGCTCCCCAGTCTCCCAGCTGCCAAGTTTTACTTTTCTCCTCTCATTGCTCTGTATCTAATGAGCTGCCCTGCTTCCCCCAGTCTCTTTCTTTAGTATGTCATACCTTTCTACTCTCCAAGCCTGTGGCAATCATCCATACCAGAGCTCCAACCTTTCTTACACCTGGACATCAGCATGTCCTCTTCCTTCATTACAGACACCACCACGTGAGCTCTGAGGTAGGAGCTAGAGTTGCAGCTGTGTATGAGATACAGTTCCTGCTTGTCAGTTGTCACTGTCTAGTCAAGAAAAGGACAGATGAGTTGACAGTGTGAGTCTTGTTTTGCCCCAAAGGAGCCAGGATGTTTCCAGCACACTGGAGGGCCACCCACACCAGGCAGATGAATGGGATTGATTTTTTGGAGAAGGAGGGGATGCTAAGCTAGGAAGTTAGAAAAAGCAGAGTGGGAAGCAGTCACCTTGCAACAGTTTGGAGGTCTATATAAGCATGACACATTTAGGGGAATTCAAGGTATTTTGAATGATGGTGAGAGAGAGGCAAACATGTGCGTAGGGTTCATGTGATGTCATTCACTCAACATTCAACTATCCACTCGATTACAGTTTAGAGCATTTACTATGCATGAAGCAAGAGACTTAGCAGTCTGTTTAAGGAGCAAAAATTTTCAAAAATTTATTAATGAAAACGATCATGGGAGAGGTGTACTTAGAAGATGGATGCAGAAAGGAAAGGGACTTAATATCTGTCTAATGTCCTGAGCAGAGTTGTCCCCAAACCTTGTTGTGTCCAGATCTCACCACAGATACAGCCACAGTGACCCTGGGAAACTAAATATCTAGTTAACTGAACTCTTTCTTTAACTAAAAATATGAATGTAGGAAAGATGATGGGGTATTCAGCAGTGAGGAAATGAGTCAGGGAATAAGTAGAAGCAAGCTAGATGGTTGAGCAATTTCCTTAAATGATATATGAAAGGAGAATCTTGAAAAGGAATGGGTTTTGACTCAACTTTATATTCAGAACTTATAAAAATGCCAGGCAGCATGCAGCCAGCAGAGCATTAGTGTATTAGGCGCCATAATCTAGTTGAGTTTCTACAAAGTAACTCCAACCAAGAAATGAAAAACGAGGGTGTTCGATTTCTGCAAAATCAATTTTTGAAAAAAAAATGTAGTGAATAATGGATGCAATAGAATGGAATATGTGAATAGTACAATGGGAAGGAATTAGGAGCAAAATAGGAAAAAGAAAGTGCTTGGAGATAATCTGATCCATGGCAAAAGGTTATAAACTGCTACTTAGCAATAAAGATACTTTTGGGCCAGGGGAAAGAATAAAAAAGTAAAAAAAGTAATTTAAGATGAAAAGGGAAAT
>RJWM01016054.1:0-46374 GCA_004363535.1 Dasyprocta punctata | reverse complement strand
CCCTCGCTGCTTTCCAGCAGACGTTCCCTCCTCAAATTTCCTTCCCCAAAGCTTTCTTTCCCTTAGTTCCACTCAACAAAGTGCCACCCTCCCGTGACCCCCCTTTTAGTCAGGTTGAAATTCATATAACTTAAAATTAACTACCTAGAGTATTTTATAGCGAAAGTTCAGAGAACTTAGTAAACTTAAATGTGCAACCATCACCCTTATCTGCTTCCAAAATATTTTAGCCATTACAAGTTAAAAACCGTACCAATAACTCCCAGTTCCCAAGCCCATAAGTTGTTTTATTTCATTGTACAGCCAAATAGTAGTCTACTGTGAGCATATATTGCATTCTGTTTATCCGTTTATCAGATTTATCAAATTTGGGTTGTGTTCACTTTGGGGCTATTACAAACAGTGCTGCTGTGAAATTCATCTATGAGTTCTCGTGCATACATTTTGAATTCTCTAGGAGTAGAATTGCTGGGTCATATGAGAACTCAAATTTGATCTTTTGAAGAAGTCTCAGACTTATTTACAAAGTGGCTCGACAGTTTTACATTTTCACCAACAATATTTGAGGGTTCCAGTGTCACAGGCATTTATCCCTCTTCTGATTAAAGCCTTCCTACTAGATGCGAAATACGTTACTATGATTTTCAGTTTTGTTTCCTAATAACTGAGATGAAGCATCTTTTCATGTGCTTGTTGACCGTTTTTACATCTTTGGAAAAATGTATTTTCAAATCCTTTGGTCATTTTAAAATGCATTGTATGTGGTCTTGTTGAGTTGAAAGAATTCTTATGTATTTTGTATTAGATTATATTTTGCAAATATTACTTCCTACTCTCAAGGTAGTTTTTATTTTTTTTTGATAATGTCCTTTGATGTAAGAAAAAGTTTTGAATTGATAAAGGCTGAGTAATTTCTTTTTTAATTTGGTGATTTAGGTTTATGATCTTACAACTAGAATCTACTGCCAAATCCAAGGTCATGAGGATCACTCTTTCTTTTTTGTCTAAAGAATTTTATGGTTTTAGTTCTTACAGTTGAACTGTTGATCCATTTTGAATTGATTTTTGTGTACGGTTTGTGTTACTACAGCTTCATTCTTTTGGATGTGGATATCTAGCTGACCTAGAACTATTTGTGAAGAGATTGTTCATTGACTAGTAAATGGACCTAGAACTATTTATGAAGGAATTATTCATACCCTATTGAATGATTCTGACACCCTTGTCAAAAATCATTTGCCTGCAGATTTTTGGATTATTTTTCTTCTGTATGTCTATTTCTGTGCCAGTGCCACAATCTTTTGAGTAATGCAGCTTTACAATAAAAGTTTAGAAATTGGGATGTGTGAGTTCTCCAATTTTGTTATTTATCCATACTATTTTTACTAATATTTAAAACCCTTTCTAACTGTATTGATTTGGGAATCAGTTTTTCTGCTTCTGCAAGGAGGTCATTGGAATTTTTATGAGGTTGAGGTCTCTATAGCTCACTTTGGATAGTATTTTGCCGTATTAAACTTTTTGTTTGTTTGTTTGTTTTTTTGGCAGCACCGGGGATCGATCTCACGATCTCGCGCCTGCCAGACAGGCACTTAAGCCACTGAGCCAAACTCCCGGCCCTGGTCTTTTTGAGGCAGAGTTGCACTGTAGCTCAGGCTGGCCTTGTGCTCACATTGTAGCCCAAGCTGGCCTTGAACTCATATTAATAATATTAAGTCTTATGATTCATCGACACAAGATGGCTTTACATTAATTTGTGTTTTTATCAGTTATTGCCTCCATTTTTTTCTTTTTTTTTGGTCATTTTGAAACAGGGTCTTGCTGTGCAGTTCAGGCTGGCCTTATAGCTCACTTCGTAACCCAGGCTGGTCTCGAACACTCAGTGATCCTTTGGCCTCAGCCTCCCAAGTGCTGGGCTTATAGGCATGTGCCACCACACCCAACTCTATTTTTTTTGTTTAACCTCCTAGATTGTTTAGTCTTTGATATATTACTCTTTTGAATGTTAATTGGAATGGTGTTTGTTTTGTTTTGGATTGTTTATTGCCAGTGTATAAAAGCACAACTGATTTTTACATTTTGATCTTGTAACCTGTAGATTTGCTAAATTTATCAGTTCTAGTAGGTTTTTTGTGGACTTTTTTTTTTTTTTGGTGCTAGGAATCGAACTCACGACTTTACGCTTGCCAGGCAGGCACTTGTGCCACTGAGCTATATCTTCAACCCATCTTTTTGGTTACTCTAAATCTAAAGTTATATTATCTTTTTTTTGGTGATACTGGAGATCGAACCCAAGATTCATATTATTAATGTTATTTGTAAATAGAGATATTTTACTTTTTCCTTTATTTATTTTTGGTATTGGGAATTGAACTCACAACCTCACACTTGCCAGGCAGGCGCCATGCCTCTGAGCTAAATCCCTGGCAAGTTTTTTTTTTTTAACAAATGTAGATGCCTTTTATTTCTTTTTATTGCATAATTGCTCAGGCTAGAACTTCTAGTACACCGTTGGAAAAGCAGTGGTGAAAATGGGCTTCCTTGTTTTAGGGGAAAACCTTTTGATCTTTCACCGTTATATTGTTTACTGTTGGTGTTTGCTAAGTGTTCTTTAACCATGTTGAGATAGATTCCTTCTATTTATAGTTTTGAGAATGATTTTGACATGAAAAAATATTAGATGTTGTCAGATGTTTTTATCTGCATAAATTGGGACATGATTTTTTTCCCTTTGTTATCTTGATGTAGTGTATTGATTTGCTTATGTTGAACCATCTTTGATTTCCTAGGACCATTGTATATACTCCTTTGGGTGCACTTTTCCACTCAGAGTTTTAGTGTTTTGTTGAAAAATTTTGCATTTGATGCAAATGATACTCACCTATACTTTTTTGTTGTTGTTGTTGTTGTTACATCTTTCTCTGGTTTTGGTATCAGGTTACTGGACTCAGAATGAGTTAGGTTTTCCCTCTTCTATTTTTTTGCAAGATTTTGAAAAGAATTTGTTAGTTCTTTAAATACTTGGTAGAAATTACCAGTGAAGCTATCTGCTCCTGGATTTTTCTGTATTGAGAAGTTTTTAATTAGTGTGTCAACATTTTACTTGATACAGGTCTTTTCTGAAATGTCTTCTTTTGTTGGGGAGTTACCAGGATTCGAACTCAGGACCTCACACTTGGCAGGCAGGCACTGTGCTGCTGAGCTGTATTCCAGGTCTGGAAATGTCTTCTTTTTCCAACCTCTCTTCATAAAATACTAAATTTCCTCTTTTCCTCACCAAATTCCTTTTGTTCCCTCATGAGTGACTTTCTATCCTCATGTCTCCTAAGGCTTTCTTTTATTATTTCTGATGCTTATTACTATACTCCTTTACTTCAGCAGAGTACTAACTCCTTTCATCTTAATGCTTTTCCACCTCCGACCTCACTTAACCTCCTGTTATGCTTTGTATCAAGGCCCTAAAAGCTTTATGTACTCATAGGTGAGACTTTGGGAGATGATTGGATAATAGGGGCATGATACTCCTCAGTGGATTAGTTCATTGATGAGTTTATAGCTAAATGTGCTGTTGAGAGTTGAAGCCTAGTTGAAGGAGGTGGGTCACTGGGGGCGTGGCTGGAAGTCTGTCTCCCTCTCTCCCTCCCTTGATTACTCTCTTACCTCCATATCATAAGCTTTTTCTCTTCTGACATGCCTCTCTTTCATGCCTCCTGGGCTTGGAGCCAGCCAATTATGTGCTGAGGCTTCTTACTTCACCAAACTAAGCAAAATAAACCTTTCTTCCTTAGAGTTGTGTCAGGTTTTGTGTCTCAGTGATGAGAAAGTAACTAAGATGGATTTACATACCAGAAGTGGGATAGTTGTTGTGAAGGTGCCTGACCATGTGGTTCACAAGCCTTTGGAACTGGCTTATGATAGGAGTTTGGAAAGGTTTGAAGATGGCAACTAGGGAAACAGCCCTGGAATACTGTTGTAGGCTACCTTGATGGGAGATTCTGGTTAGAGTCTAGACTAGAATGTTAACAGTAATGCAGTCAGTAAAGACCAGATTTAAGAGGCTTCAGGGGCAGGAAGGACGCCATCAGTAGTTGCTCTAACAGAAAATTTGTCTTCGTTTTGCTCATGTCTGGAGACTGCGGGAGACTTGAGATAAAGGATAATAGACTAGCATGAGAATTTTTTTTTGGTACGGTGAATCGAACTCAGGATCTTGCACTTGCCAGGCATGCACTCTGCTGCTGAGCTGTATCCCCAGCCCATGGGGAAATTTCAAGGCAGCCAAACATCAAGCTGTGGGTTGGGTACTGTTGCGGGCTTTTAGCCAGCTCAGCCTTGAGAATCAGGTGCAGAAGACCCAGCTAAATAATTTAAGAAGTTCTAGGGCTGGGGGTATTGGCACATGTGTAATCCCAGCACTTAGGAGGCTGAGGCAGGAGGATTGCAACAGCAAGCAGAGACACCAAAATGACACCCAGGATTTGAGGAAGATTTATTTTAGGTTGATGGGCACTGATCAATGTAAAATATTAGGCCCTGATCTTTGGTGGTCTAGGGTTTATATGGGATAAGCAAGCAGGAAGTACAGAGGAAGAATGGCTTGTCAGTGGGGATTGGTTCTTACAGTGTGCGTCATGGTTACCAACTGTGCATCACAGTGACTAGCTCTTTCTAGGAGACAGAAGTAATGAACTTGTAATAGGAACTGTTACCTGGACAACTAACAGACTGGCTGGGGGGCATTTTCTGTTACAAGGTCACTGTAAGTTTGAGGCCAGCCTGGGCTCCACAGTGAGTTCAAGGCCAATCTAAATTACATAGCAACACCCTGTCTCAAAACAACAACAACAATAATAATTTTAAAAGTTTTGAATTTCACCAGAAAGGAAGTTCCTGTAAAGCTGAATCCTACAAAGATGGAACTGAGGAGAGGTTGGTTGCTGAAAAGATTAGCTTTACAGTGGGACTTCTGGTCACCAACTTAATTCTTTACATGATTCTGGTTGCAGAATTCTGGTTGCAAGCAAATTGCAAGCATACTATGACTGGATCATAGGGGCCTGATACTGATCAGTGGATTAGTCCATGATGAGTTTATAGGTAAATGTAATGTTGTGACGTGAAGCCTATTTGAAGGAAGTGGGTCACTGGGGTCATAGCCTGGGAGGGTATTTTTCTCTCCTTTCCCCTTAATCTTTCTCTGCTTCTACCCTCTGTCAAGTTAAAATGAGGTCATTTGTAGGGGGATCTAAACCAGTGTGATTAGTGCCCTTATGCAAAGAGGAAATTTGGAAACAGATACAGATACTTATAAAGAGAAGTTAAGACTTTTAAAAGAGAGAATACAGCCAAGGGGATAAGCCTTCTCTCACAGCCCTTAGAAGGAAGCAAGCCACTAACACCATGAGTTTGAACTTCTAGCATGAGAACTACAAGACAATAACTTCATGTTTTAAGACACCCAGTTTATGGTACTTTGTTACAGCATCATGCTGGTACACCCCAAGAAATCAAATAATTTGACTCTGCAGAATTACAGTGAAAAGAAAGTATGGAGTTGTTACGGCTTGTATTTAGATGTCCCTCCAAAGCCTCATGTGGTCATAGGTGGGCTTTTCGGAGGTGGCTGGGATTAAGTATGTGATACCCAGATTAAGGGTGTTCCAGCCTGGGTGTCAGTTGCACCGATCAAAAGGTTTACAGCCTGGATAGAATATAAAGGGACAGAAAGAAGTTGCTATTGCTTGTTGACTGCTGTTGCTCTGCTGCTAAGGTGTTGCTTGCAGCCCTTCCATGCTGTGGACTATTTTTTTTCTGTGATGCCCCTCTGCCATGCCACCCTGCTTTGGAACCAGCTACCTATGGATTGAAACCTCTACAGACTATGAACTGGAATAAACTTTCCCACTGTAGCTTTGGGTGTCAGATATTTTGTCTTAGCAGTGAAAAAAGTAGCTCAGACAGTGGTCCTGGAACCACGATTCCTTTTTTCATTCTTAGACAGACCTTTGGTTTTCTTAGAATTTTTTTCTTCAGTACTAGAGATTGAACCTGGGGACTTACACTGAGCTACATCTATAGCTATTTTAAATTTTGTTTTTGTTCTCAGACATCATCTTGCTAAGTTGCTCAGGATGGTCTCAAACTTGATGATCCTCCTGCCTTGATCTCCAGTAACTGTGATTATAGTTTTGTGCCACTCTGATGAGGTTTCTCTTAGATTTAATACCACCAAGAGGAATCAAAGTTGAGTGACTTAAGGTAACCCTGGAATACACACAGTTTGTATTGTCATTTGGATTCCAACCCATGGTGCTGCTTAGGTTATGTTTGTGCAGAAGGCATACAGTCCAGTAGCATGCAGGATAAGAAGCTAAACAGATTGAGGACATGGAGTTTTATCCCAGTGCCTCTACCAATTTTCTGTAACCTATGAGTCAATTCTTTATTGCCCATTCTTTTCAGAGGAAATTTTTAAATGAGAAATAAAGATGGACTAATAGGTAATATTTTCAAATTGCTTTGGCAACACAGACAAAACTCAGTAACTAGTTTCTTTGTGTTACCATATTTGAATATCTCACTTATTTACATAAATGTATTTAATTAAAAAAGGAAATTGTCACAACATTATAAATGGAAAGTTGGTTGTATTTGATATTAGGAGAATTATAGTATTTATCAAAACAAATATCCTGAAAACAAAGTAATGATGTTAAATTTAAATTTTTCAACAGTAAATACAAGCAATGACATATACATACAAGAGTACTCATTTAATGTTGTGCTGAGCACTATATGACTTTATTTAATCCTTATAAACCTTCAAAATAAACACCTCCATTTTATAGATAGGTAAACTGAGGCATTTAAGTTTAGTTTACTTGCCCAAGTTCACCAGCAAGTTTGTGGCAGAGTTGGAATGCAAACTTAGGTCTGTTTGATGCCAAAGTCCAGGAAGGCATCAACATAGGGAGTTGTTCAACTTAATATCCAACAAATTTCTTTCAAAGTGGAGACCATTAGACATTGCTCTCAGGCTGTCTCCTCTCCTGCTATCATTCAGTTCCACATTTGACAGACTTTACCCCAGAGTAGGGCTGGCAGCAAGTGCAAAATGGAAACGCAGGCTCCTTTGTTAAGAGATATATTACAGATTTCAAAATGTAGATTGCAGAACATTAAGTCAAGTATGTGTTCCCTCTAAGAGCAGGGGCCTTGTACAACTGCATAGACCACATGGCCGTGAGTCCCTCTGAATTGATTCTGGTTTTTCTTTTTCTTTGAAGTGTTAAAAGATTTAGTCTTTATTTTTTATAACAGGAAAGTTAAATAACAAAACAGTTTGTGACAGGGAAACATAATTGGTTCTTTATCATTTCTTGCTGCCATTTAAGGAAGCTGACTCCTAATAATCTTTTGTTTGCTGAGCATGGTAATGAATGGAAGGATGCAAATTAGAGGCCAAGAGGATGAAATTATTCTGCATATCAAAAGTGATGGAGGGAGAGGTAAGAGGCTGTAGACTGCTTGGGTGGAGAGGAAGATCTGACAAAAAGATTTGTGTGCTGGCTGGCTGATGGGAGATTTAGAAAAAGGAGAATGAAGGAAAGGAGACAGTACCCTGAGGAAGAAAGGACAAGGATGTTTAAGGAGATTTTACAAAGGTTTGCTGTATGGAAAATGATATCAGCTTTGTTATGCATCGTGTTAGGTTTGATGTGCTATTATATTTTCTACAATTTTAAATAAATACATAAATAGAAAAGCAATACGTCTGTAGGTATTCATCTGTATTTCACCTAAAATTCACATGTACTGTTAGTGGTACTCATACCCAATTTTGAGAAATAGTGTTCAAGTTACTTTATAAATAATTGTGTTTTAAAGTAGAGAGGAAACTCAAGGTGGAGGGCAGGTTAAATATTCTCAAGACTTGTCCAGACTACCACCGGTTATGCTTATATGAGTGAAGATGTTTACTTGCCTCTTCCATTTCAAGTACCCATTGAAATGACCAGAAGACTATAATGGCAAAAACCTGGAAAACCTTAAAGATTGCCATCTGTTGTCTGTATGCCCGAAACTTGGAGAGTTTCTTGAAAGAATGAGGCTAGACAAGACTGCCAGAAGTCACAACAACCTGTGTTTCCCCTTACACTGAGAGAGGCTGGAGATCAGGGCCCTCTGAGATAGGGTCGAAGTTGAGGGATTAGATTCTGTACTCAAGGAGCTGCAGAGAACTCTGGTTGCAATGTGATGCTGCCAGCCAGCACTTCAGATGGTGCCCAGGCACATAGGAACAAGTACAGTCCATTGTGAAGGGAGCACTAAGCAAAGGGCAAAGCAGACAAAGATCCTGTCAAGGTTTGTTGTAACTAACTCACTCAAACTAAAACAATACAAAATTTGAAATCAGCTGTGATTAGAGGAATAGTTTTTGATTTAACAAAAAATATCTGCCTTACATCAGCAGCTAACATTATAAAAGCGAGGACATACTCAAGAATGCCCATTATCATGCCTGTTATTCAGCATTGCTTTAGAAATTCTAGGTAGTACAGTGACAGAAAAAAAAATGAGCTGTTAATATTGTAAAGAAAGGAAACAAAACTGACTAGTGATGTGATTGTGTGTCTAGAATGAAAATAAGAACTAACAAGACTCACCTTACAGACTAGGTTAGAAAAGTACATGAAAAGTCAATAGCTCTTCCATACCAGTGATTAGCTAGAAGATGTGAAATTGACAAAAGTTACATAGCAAAAAAAAATTTATGATACCTGAGAAGAAATGAGAAAAATGTAGGACCCTCGTGACTGTAACTGTAAGACTTTAGCTTTATACAGAATCATGAAAAGTCTTGAATGAATAAGGAAACAAAACAGTTTTTAAGTGAGAAAATTTTATAAGGTTATCAGTTTTTTTAAATGACTATCATTGAATTCTTGCCTGGCATAAAGGACATACAATAAATAGTTTTTGAATGAATACTAAATCAATTAACATAGTTGTAATAAACATCTTTGTAGGATATTTTGACTTAAGAAAATGGTTCTAACATTCACTTAAAAACGTTTTCATCTTGATAAGTAACATTTTGATAAGACTACTGATGAAATATTTGTCGAATAAGTTACTAAAACATAACAATGTAAGATGAATTATAAAAGTGTTGTGCATGAACATAGAGATATGTGAAACAAAATGTCAAGACTGATCTATATAAAGACTTAGAATATGATGATGTTATAATAAGTAGAAAGTGATGGCTTTTGTTTGGTTTATTCAAGTATTACTTCAACGTCTTTAGCTTCTGTGGCCACACAATTGCACCATTTTTGTCTCTACAGTTCTTAGATAACTTTTGTTTTGCTTTTACTCACAATGTCATATTACATATTTTATGAGAATTTAGAAGACGGCCACTTGAAGTCTCCAATCATAAAGACATTATAAGGAGAGGGAAATGCCAGTTACCTTAGTTTGATCAGTGGGTGCTGTATACATGTGTTGAAATATCACATTGTACTCAATATGTACCATTAATACTCATTAATAAAAGTGTAAAGGATAGATTTAGTAAATGGTATTTGGAGAGCTGGAAAAATGTATCCTATCTTCATAATATGCTCCCAGACATACAGCAGGTAGATTAAAGGTTTAAGGAGTAAAACCTCTACAAAAATGGTAGGTGGCCTTTAATCCCAGCACTCGGGAGGCTGAGGTAGGAGGAGCGTTGTGAGTTTGAGGGCCGCTTGGGCTACAACGTGAGCGCAAGGCCGGCCTGAGTTACATAGTGTGATCCTGCCTCAAAAACCTAGGGCTGGGAGTTTGGCTCAGTGGCTTAAGTGCCTGTCTGGCAGCTGTGAGGCTGTGAGTTTGATCCCCAGTGCCGCAAAAAAAAAAAAAAAAAAAAGTAGATGGAATAGAGTCTAGAGTGTCTCTGTGAACATCACTTGAAAAACTGAAATAAGAGTCAATAGATCTTATTACATAAAGCTTTTATACTTCAGAACACTATAAACTTCCCAAACACTCTAACAAATACAAAAGTGATGATTACCTTGAAAAATATTTGTATCATGTTCCAGATTAACTTTTAAATTCCTTGTTATGCACAAATGTATGCAGGATACAAGCTTGCTGGTTAGTAAATGCACAAATGAAAACAAAAATCTCTTTTATTTTAGCTAGTAAATTGACAAATAACAAAGGGTGAGGATGCAAGAAAATTGTCACTTGGTTGTATTTACTGGTAGAAGTATGCTTTGGACTAGCTTTGCTGGAGAGGAATTTGGACATGGTCGAGAGTCATTCCTTAAGAATTTATTAGAGGACTTTTTAATGAATATCTGCAAATAATATAGGTCCAGTAGTAGCCATCACTAACCAGTGATCAACACTGCAGTGTTCTTTATCAAATTGCAGACAAACTGTCTTCCTGTAGAGAAATGGTTCATAGTTATAATTTAGCCATAGAATGAATTACTGTGGCTCTGAAAAATACTTAATGATATGGACAGATCCTTGCTATTTTTTTTCTCTTAAAAAGAAGGTAATTGTACAAATAAAACTAAAAATAGATTCTTTGAAGTGGTGGGAAAAAAAGCGTATGGTTTTACTGTATGTAAAGACTTAATTTTTATTAGTGTATAAGGAAGTCAGCATATTTGTGAAGAGTTTCTGTGATAGATTCTGATTTGTTTCCAGTTTGTCAATTGATGCACCTGTAACATCAGAGCTGTTCATCAGAGGCAAGTATACTAATCTAAGTTGGTTTACAGGGCAACAGTGGAATGTGTCATCCTATAGTTTAAGAATTTGTAAATTTAATACTTTTTTAGTTTAAGAGAAGAATCATATCCTGATTATTAATGATACCTACGCTATTATAAGATTAAAATACAGTATTTGTTAGCTCTTAGTCTTTCCATAATTAACTTAAGCAAATCGTATTACTATTACAAGGTCATTTAAAATGATGAACACTTCTTATGCTGAGATTATTAATTTTATTTCTTCTTCAGGACTTTCGGAATCCGTGTCAGAAAATAGAACTGTTCCATGGAATGCTGAAGTTGATGGCCGTCCTCTGGAAAAAACATCTACTTGGAAAATCCTGTTCGACTTTTTCTTCCCAACAAGTATGTTCTTGTTTGATATTTTTCTTCTCTCTTAATGTCCTTGTTTTAAAAACAGTGGTTAAATATTTACAGTGGTCCATCAGCATTGAAATGGGAGAGACCTGAGTTCGAATCCTGATTCTGACCTTTGCCTTAGACAAGATAATCTGTCTGAACCTCAGTGTCCTCATCTTTAAAATAAAAGTGTTTACCACAAAAGTTGTGAGGATGAACCAAGACAATATTTACCAAGCTTTCCATAGGTGTTTTTTATTCTTTATGAAATACCTTCCTTTCATAAATATTTAAAGCTTTCCCAATTTTACCTGAATGGCATTGGCTGAAATTTAATCACTGACCCAGTATTGTGAAATTGATACCTTCTGTGACATTAAGCATGATATTGTGTGGCATATATTATGGAATATACCAGATGTTTTCCCATCTGTTTCAATAATAAAAAGTTTAGGTTGTAAATCACATCATCTTTTTGTGATTCTGTGTATAATGTGTTTATCAAGCATGTGATGACCCATGAGAATTATTAACCAAAAATAAACTTGTTTCGTTTTGTATAGCCTGTGGTGCCCTTTCAAGGAGAAGCTTCACATAATTTGATAGATGTGAATTACACACTTAAAACTTTTTTTAAAAACCATGAATTTATTCTGACAAAATGTGATGTATGCTTGTAAGCACAAAGTTATATCCATTGTTTAATCTAGACCCTATCCCTGAATTCTTCTATGACCTTGTATAAATCTCTTCATGTTTTCCTGGTTTCTTAAGTATAAAATAGTCATTGTACCTACTAGCAATGAGAAAAGCAAAATAAATGAGTTAGGTAAATTACAAACACTGCCATGGTCAAATTGAAAGAAAGAAATTTGAGAAGCTGTTTTGTTTTATTGACTAAAAGAATGATTTACTTGAGTATCAAAGTTGATGTTAAATAACAACAGATCACAATTTAGAGCTTATGAAAATAGCAGATGTAGATAGTCAAAAACTTCCCTACATTACTACATTATATAAACACTTAATCCACATTTAAAAAGTCTTTTTAAGACAACTATTTCCCCCATGTTTCTCCAACCCAACACAGTAAACTGAGTAAAAATCAACTCTGTGAAATAAGTTTTTCCAACAAAATGTTTTAACAGAAGCATCTAATTTAGATCAAATCTTTTAAAACAAAGGTTCAGTATTTATAAAGCATACATATTGTCTTTTTGGAAAGAATAACTGCAAAATACCTAATAGGATTTTGAGTGTCCCAACAAAAAGAATTGATAAATGTGTAAGGTGATGGATATACTAGTTACCATGATCTGAACATTACACACTATATGCATATATTGAAATATCACAGTTTACCCCACAAATGTGTAAGTTAATTTGTCAGTTAAAGAGATAGTAACTATAGATTCATGAAAAGTGAAACATTTTAATCACCTTTTCCTCCCATGTAATTGAAGTTATACAGTATTATCACTTAGACATTAAAAAAGTATGTTGTTTTGTCATTAGACTGTTGTTTGTAAAGCCTCTGTCTCTTACAGATTGAAATAATAACTTTGGGATAGAGTGGCGGGGGGGGGGTCATTTGATCCTTTCTCTTTAGACAGAATTATGTTTCTAAAATTGATAAAATTGCTCAGCTCTGTTTATTTTCTAAAATTACAAGTAACAAATAAAATTATTTCTTAGTAATTTGAAGTTTAATATTTTGCATAAAGTCCGTCAAATGCAGTTTAAGTGTAAAATAACAAGCTCAGCATTGGAAGAGACTGTAGAGATTAGTTAGTCCAGTTTCTTCCATAATTAAAACTCTGTCTTTAGCATTCCTGGAAAGTAGTATTTGAGCAGTGATGATGGCGATAAATTACCTCATCTCTGACTGGATCCCGACTAATATCACACTTTACTGGGTATGTGACACTAAGAACTGAACTGAGTACTATTGTAGATAGTTTCAGTTGGTAAAGGTGGGCCACTGTGGGCCTAGAAGAGTTGAAAAACAGATTGCTTAGAGTCTATAAAAGCAACATATGATAAACGCACATGTCTAATACGCTTGGGAAATATCTCAGCCAACTTGTACTGCATTAAATGCGTGACCCTGTACAAATTACTTTGATCCTTTATTTTCTTTTATTTTTCATTGTTTTAAAATTCTTAATTTTTAATAGTGCACGTTGGCAGTACTTAATGATTGCATTCATTGTGGAAAGTTGGTATATATACATAACGCAATTCTTTTAACTTTTAAAGTGGAGGTTATAAAACTCAGTTTGGAAATTTGCTATAAAAATTAGTAGTAGTGTGTGTAAATAAAGTCGCTGGTCCAAAGAGATGCCTAATGCATGATTGCCATTATTGTTTTTACTTTAGCTTAAGGCCTTGACCATCTTTAAAGAATGGAAATACAGTATAATAAAATGTACTAAGGGGTTAAATATGCTTAAAACAATTCTGTTGTTCCTTGCTGATGTTGAAGTGCTTCAGAGTGTTTGTAACACGTCAGTTATTACTTTTAAAAGTCTATAGTTGCTGATTCTATAGAAGATTGAACTGAATCGCTTGACATTCAGACATACTGTAGGAAGTTTTTCTTTTTGAATAAAAATCTGATACTAGACTTTATTTGTCTTACAAAGCAGGATCCTTTTTTTTTTTAAAAAAGCTAAGCTTGAAAGTCTTTTAGAGTCAGATAAATGTAAGTTTATTGCAGTTGCATCAGATCTTGGTGTTTATACCATAAATAATTTTTTATTTTATAAGTATAGTATCATAACTTTAAGGACAAGTGGGAGAATTTTAAAATACATTCTAGTGCCTATATGGTAAGTATTCACCAGAAGTAGTTCAGTAACTACCACTTACCTTACTCTCCAGCAGTAGACTGGATATTTTACTTCAGTATTCTCACTGATGCAGTCAATGTATTTCTGTCCCTTAGTAACATTAATTGGGAGGGTATCTGTGGTATCACTTTAATGGAGTGTTTCAAAGGTGTGTGCCTTGTTTAAATCTTTCTGTGTTATGTTTACATTGCCACCTATTATACTTTTTCATTACTGAGATACAATACCCAACAACCAAAACTCTAAGGAGGAAAGGTTTATTTTGGCCCATGGTTTGTTTTAGTCCATGGTCAGCTGGCTCTAAGGCAGGGTGGCTTGGCAGAGGAGTAAGAACTCACGGTGTGGAAGCAGACAGGGAGATCAAGGGAGGAGAGAGGGATATAGACTGATGAGTATCATGCTACCGTGATTCAATCACCTCCTCAAAGCTCTATGAGCACATAATGGTTTGGGGAGACATCTAGATATAAATCAGAACACCCCCATTCAGCTCATGATTTATTGTCCTTGTATGTATTTAAAAATTTTTTATTATCATTTGTTGACAATTTGTATTTTTCTGTAGTTCACCTAGAGTTAAAAATGTGATGTTAAATAACTGGTAATTTTTTTTATTTAAGAGAAAAAAGACATATAAGAAAGACAAAAAGCAAAAGAGACAAACAAATGACAACAGCAAATCCACAACAGTAACAGTATAGGTTTACAAAACAAGATGATAGGAACTTGACAATGGTTGTAATATTGCGTATCATTACCTTCAATGTGGTTGTTTACATTAACAGATATAGACATGTAAAATTGATCTAATAAATACTGTGTAAGGGTAAAAAACTGCTCAGAGAGCAAAGTAATTGGGAAAGGGAAACAGAGGAAAGAAGGAAGGGAAAAGGAAAAAGACATAAATCTGTATATATGTATATGGAAGATAACTAAAATGATTATACTGTTGAATAACTGGTAATTTTTAACTCATTTTCACTTACTTTTTCAGCCTTCATCATTACTTGTACGTCATTCAATCTTTCGAATGTACCAGCTTAAATATCTTTCTCCTTTTCGCATTGTAGTAATTATTTAATTAGGCAAAGTTCTTACTAATCATACCGAGTCACCTTTCTTGGTTTTTTGTTTCTAAAAGCCTGTAATGTAAAGGAAGACGAAGACGTAAAGGCTTGCAACGAGCTGCTGAACCTTAATGAGAGTCAGTGTTTGCGATTCAGTTGCTGTTTTTCGTCAACTAGGACTGTGACCTGCTTTGCCCCATTTTTAGATAGTAAGTTCATCTTCTCTTACTTTGTTTCTCTCTTTAGAAATTGAGTAAGCAGGTTACAGTGGTATAAAGTCACATTTGGATTTCTCAGCTTAATACTTTGAGAGAGTTCTTAGCCCTAAAGTAATGCTGTCCTTTGTCCTGAGGTAGTCAGACCTCACTGTTCATGAGCAATTTCTGCTTAGTGGAGGAATTGTGACCATTCAGAATTAGTCTCACTTTTTCTTTTGCTTAATCACTCTCTGCCCTTTGTCTCAAGAGTTCTAGGATCTATGATGTATAACTTTAAATGCCTGGGAAAAGATACTTAGAGATAGAAAAGGGAATGATCCCTTTCATGCTCATCATAAAAAGTCATGGTTGACAGCTCTTGCAAAAGACTAGTAAGTGAAGAGCATAAGAAATTTACTTGACTATAATTTTATGTGACACAGGAACCATCAGATTGAAAACTCAAAGATACAGGGTGAGCTGTCCATTTTTATGCTTAGATTCCATGAAGCATGGACAACCATGTAGAGATACGATTGGACATAAGGGGCATGACTTAGTGCTAATAAACTTAAGTGGGGAAACTCAGCAGGGCATTTCTGCTTAGATTTTTTTCTTGAGTTTTCTGTCCAAAATTACTTCCTCCTGGGTATAGGGCAATATTGTTTCCGAAATGGGGATCTTATGACCTACATTCAGACAAGATAAGTGAGAGAGTTTTTTATGACTAGCACCAAGAAAGAAAGAAGAAGATAAAAGTAATATTTTTATTAGGCTTATGGATTTCTTTGGGAAAAGGGTTTCTAATTCTTATCAGCTGCCTTGGGTAAGAGAAATTGTGGTTTCTGTGTCTTTTCTTGAGGGCAGAAGGGAGCAGGAAACAGGGCTGAAAAAGGCCAGTAAGACAGTTGGCTTTTGAAGCCTTCATTTTGGGGTATCTTTTTCTGAGTCCCAGTAATACATTGGGCATGCCTTAGCTTACTTTTCTCTTCCTAGCTTCTTTTCTTCAGTAGGATTCCTCACAATTATCTGGTCTTCAGTATTTTGGCATACAGCAGTAGACTTGATTTTTTTTTTGCTAAGATCTGTTTAGTAACTTTGTTTTGATGTTTTTGAATTATGTTTGTAAAGTTTTTTTCTTTCCAAAGTTCTGAGAATTACAGTATAGGATTTTGCTACCTTTGTTCGGGTAGTGGGGACTAACTGGTCCCATGACAAATGGATTTTGACATGAAGGGTCACTAAAAAATACTACAAAAAGGATGCATGCAAAGCAATATCTTACGTTAATAATAGTCCCTTTTCAATTACAGCTCTTTGTAGAACATCTAGTATTAATAATGAAAACTGAAACCTGATCATGAATATAGTATTATAGTTTTAACATTGTCACTTGGTATTTGTAATTCATTAGTTTAGTCTTTGTATTATGTGTGAAGAGACATTTGGTTCTTTTAGAAGGGAAAATTGAACTGTGACTTAGAATTCCCCAATCATATTAGAATGTATTTTCCAATGAATGGGAGACTAAAATATACTTATTCACCTGCAAATTCTTGATTCCTTGTTTAAATTAGTGTTTTGTAATCTGGAAGTAAATATTTAAGAAGCTATCTTTTTACCAAGTTAACTGTTCATAGATTAATTTGCTTCTCAAGTACTCTAAAATGCATAATATATGGCCACAGAAAATGCACACCAGGGCATAGGAAGAAATATATATTATATATCCTACTTATGGAGCAGTAAGGATTATTTACCTGTCATATAAGAAGGTTTTCACTTTACTTTATTAATGGATAGATTTTTATAAAGACTTTATGCAAGAGCTCATACTTGTTTTCATTGCTTAAGTCATAAGAGTAACAGATTATAATTAAACCAACAGAGTCTACGCAGACAATCAGAATATTTGGGCTTAGTGTGATCAGCTTGTTCGTCCTGGGATGGCTGCCCATTTGTTGCTGCTATCTTTGGCAGAGGAGGTAGGCAAACATGAACTTTTATTTAATTTTTGAATATATGTAGGTATTTGTGTATAGACACATTTTTTCAAATGCTTCTGAAATACAGGGACTATGTTTGGGGTCTTTGATTTGAAAGGAAGGTAGTTTGGAAAAATCTTAAATGGAATTATCATAATATTTGTATTGAATTGTGTTGTGTTCTGTTCTGTTTACTTTTGTGGTACTAAGAATTGGACCCAAGGCCTTTGCGTTGATCTACATTCCCAGTCTTTTTAATTTCTTATTTGCAAACAGGGTCTTGCTAAGTGACTGAGTTGCTGAGGTTGGGCTCAAATTTGAGAACATACAATCTTAGAGTGCTACAGGTTTGTGCCTTGACATCAGGGTAGTAATAATAATACTATTTTTAAAAACACGTTACTTTACTTTCCCCCAAATTCGAGACATCCATTTGCATATACCTGTAAATCTCATAAAATAAAACCTCAAGTAGTGAATCATCAAACTGGAGGTGTATGGATTGTGGGTGGCTATTAAGCTAATATCAGAGAGATTCCTGAAGTGTTAGTTTCCACTGTGTCATTTGCCATTTTTGCTGTTGTTGCCGTTGTTGTACTGGGATGGAACCAAAGGCCAGGTGCCTGCTAAGCAAATGCTCTATCACAGTGCTTTTAATTTTGTTTTAAATTTTGATACAGGGTCTCACTAAGTTTCCCAGGCTGGCCTTGAAATTATGGTCATCTTGCTTTAGCCTTTTGAGCAGCTGGAATTTTATGCATACACTAGTATGTCTGGCTTGTCATTGGTCTTTAATGGTTGTCTACCATTGAGTCTTAAAGCCTTGGTTTGCCTTCAAACTAGGTTGTACAGGATTTCTTCTTGGGGTCTTACACAAAATACCAGTGAACTACTAACATGATGTTTCTTAATTTGTTTATTCTTAATATAATATCTGTCCAGCTATTGGGACAGAGTGGGCGTGGCGTTCCAGAGCAGAGCCAGGACTAGAGTAAGAGGTATGAGGCACTTGGGACCCAAACACTGAGGATAAATCCGCTGTCAGGTTTGTGCAGGTGCAGAGTCAGCACTGCCACAACCCTGAATATAAGTACTTCTGTAAATTCTCTGGGAATTTAACGCAGAATGTGCCTGTTGAAGATTAAGCATCTTTGAACTTTTATGAGGTTAATCAGAAAGTAATACTGGAGCTACCAAAAATTGATTTCGATTTTTCTACAAGATGGAGATTATAAACATTCTTGTTTTCCATGAAGATTACTAGGCCTTTGTTTACATCAATTTAATAACCCATTTTGGGCCTTTTGACTTTTATTAGTACACGCTTGCAGTACATAATAATTACATTCACTATAGGGAATTAGTGGATGTACATAACACATTTCAGTCCTTTTCTTCCCCTTTTCTCTACCCCTTTTTAATTTTTCTGGCATCAGATTCATTTCTTTTTAAGACTTTATAAATTTAATTATATTTACAGATTAAACAGCAGACTAATAGGCCAAAGAGCATATACAACATGTAAGACAATTGTACTAAGTCAAGCTACTTTCAGATACATTGTCCATGCTGGATTACAATACCTTTTTTCTCTTTTTTTCTATTACTGTCTTTTTATATGCATGCATGTGCATATATATATATATATATATAGAGAGAGAGAGAGAGAGAGAGAGAGAGAAAGTTGTTTTTATGTAAGAGAAACCGTGCAATATTTAAACTTGTGTATCTGAATTATTTCACTTAACATTATGGTCTCAAGGTATATCCATTTTCCTACAAATGACTCAAGTTTATCCTTCCTTATGGCAGAGTAGTATTCCATTGTGTGTAAATACAACATTTTCTTTATCCATTCATCTGTTGAGGTAATAACCTATTTTGAATCCACTGTTGGGTTGCAGTATTTTAGCTACTCCAGTTTGTATACAACAATTTTGTTTCAGATTGCAGTGAACTTTCTAGTCTGAGAGAATAATATCTATTCCTTCTCTTTTTTCTTTTTTTTTCTTTCTCAGGTGTTTGGGAGTAAGAGTAGAACTTTTGAGTCTTTCTTTTTCCCTTAAAACTTAAAATTTCTCATAAATAAAAGTGAAATATTTCCTAGAATTTAGTAGCTGACATGCCATGCAATTTACAGAGTGGGATAATAAGCTTGGTATAATAATTTCATTATGGCGCCTGTGTAATGTCTCTGCAAACGAGTTTTATGGGGATGTTTAGGTTCATTGGATTTTTTCCGTTAAATGAATTCCAAAGGATTATCCTCCCATAAGAATACATTTTATTTTTTCTATATAATACAAATCGCTTGAGTGATACAAACAAGTTGAGCAAGTATATATATTGAACTGCATGTGTTTTGGTTTACTATGTTTTATTTATTTATTTTGCTATTTTGTATAAGAGCAGTATGTTCCTTTTGTCATCCTGAGCTGCTTGACAAAATCCTCCAGCAGGTAACACTTTCAGCTTGGTGTTCAGCTCAGTTTCCAAGAACAGTGGTTAAGGGTAGATATGTCAATGTCAGCCTTTCCCACTAAACTGATTTTCGAGGCAAGGATTGTATGATAATGGAGATCCTATCCTTGATACTGAACAATGAGCTAAGTGCAGCCAAAAGGCTGTTAACTCCCCTTGAATAGGACAAGATATCTCCTGATACCAGTCCCCTTAACTCACTTCCTGTTCTTCATTTCAAAGAAAAAAAGAGGTAGATAAAATTTTAGAGTAGGTAAAATAATGCTGTAGTAAAATCAGTATGTGGCAGTTGGAAAAGAGGAACTCGTGGTGGTGCACACTCTGGGAGGCTGAGGCAGGAAGATTTTAAGTTTGAGCCCCACTCGGCAACTTGGCAATACCCTATCTCAAAATAGTTTTTTTTTTTTTTTTTTTTTTTTTTTTTTTTTTTTTTTTTGCAGCACCAGGGCTTGAACTCATGACCGTGCGCCTGCCAGACAGGTGCTTAAGTCACTGAGTCAAACTCCCGGCCCTATCTCAAAATAAAATAAATACATAAAAATTAAAAAGGGCTAGAGCTATAGCTTAGTGTGAAGGCCCTGAATTTAAGTCCCAGTACTGGATTAAAAAAAAGGAAAATAAAGAAGCCAATGGCTGATTGTCTAAAATAGAGAGCTAAAAGCCAAAGACAGATTTACAGTACTGTGATCTGGGTCTTTGTTGGCATTGGAAGGTACCATTATGCCCTTCCTCCTGTCAGATTCTGTCTTTAAATACTTGCACATGCTATGAGGAAAAACCCATTGTAGTTGTCCTCTCTTAGCCTTCAGTTGCAAGCCCAAACAAATGAGGTCTTGAAATCCCTCTCCAGTTTGCACAGTACCTTTTATTTAAAAGAAATAGCAACTGGCAAGAGTTAGAGAGATGAAAAATGAGAAGTAATCTGAGCAGGTGGGAGAAGTGAAAGCAGTTTGCTAGAGCCAAATGTACTTCATTGTTCCAATGACTCTGTCTTGCTTTCCACAGTTAACGATACTCATTTAGTATTTGCTTATCCTAGGTAAGATAGAGGATACAAAAGTCCTACTTTTAAGAAGCGTAAATACACATTAAACAAATCTCCAACATGACATGTTTAAATACCAATTTAAGATGGACTATGAATAAGCACTAAAATGAGTGGCAGCAGTAGCTTATACAAGTTCTTAAGCAGTGGCGATCAGGGCGAGTGGGAGAGGGTAGGCAGGTTCTGTGGTAGAGGTGATGTTTGATCTGGGGTTTGAAGGGAGGAGTATATTTGAATTGAATGAAGAGGGTCCTTTCTACAGAATTCATTACATCCAAATATGCATCTCCTAACTGTAGACCCCTTAACTACCTGTCATTTCTAAGAAGACGTGGCTGAAGTTTGTCGCTGTAATAATCTCTAAGTGAATCTCTAGTTTACTTTAGTGAACTTGAATGCAGATATCCTATGAACTACACACATAGAGAACTCAAGCTGGCTTGAGCTCATTGCACATACATGCAAAAGGGAAGAGAGAGTATAAGTGATAAACTTTCTAAGAACTTGCCACTAATAACCTTATTAAACTTGCATATAAGATGCGGTTGAAAATTCATGGCACCCTAAAGGTTACATAAGTTCTCTCTTTACCTTCATCAGAAGCTTCATTAGGTTTAAGTGTCACTGATAGGCTTAAGACTTACTTAGAGAAGGAAAGAAAAGATCAAGTGAATAGGAAAAAAAGGAAGGAGAGGTTCAGGGTTCTAGGGGGAGGGAGGTGAAGGGGAGAGTGGCTAAATTGTTCCTGTTACAGCAATAGAGTGCCAGTGACAGTGGACTCAAGTGATAAATTTACTTTCTATTCTTTATCTACTTTTAGATAATGCTTAAATTTGGATACAGTATGCCAGTTAAGCATCTTTGTATTACATAGGGATACAATGTGTGCATAACCTTGGTAAGGTGGAAAAATTCAGACATGATAATACCATGCCTATTAAACTCAGATGACATGCATTTTCATGCTCTTCTATCAGATTGAATTTGTAACTTTGAATTAAGAAAAATTCAAAACCTAGTCTGAAATTAAAAAAAAAACAAAACTTCTCTTTCAACTAATAAAAAAGTCATGGTTTTTAAGACTGTAGATCATCTGATACACAGATGATATTAAAAGCACATCCCCCATACACTTTTCAATGTTGCTGCTTTCCAGATGGCTGCTGCTGAAAATTTCTTCCTCTATACAAACTCTGCTGTGTGATACTCTGTATTATAATGTACTGTTCATTATGCTGATGGTCTTAATGCTACTTACTTTCCTAGAATGGGAGGTAAAGAACTGGGAATAAATATGTCAAACATTGCTTAAAAATCATCACCTATTGAATTTTAAAAATAGACATTTACATTTCCATACCGCCATGTGTGCATGTTTCATTACTGTTCAATATAATTAGCAATGTTTCTTTGAAAGGCTTTGTGTGAGAATTAGCCAACTTCTGGAAGGTTTGAAGTTCCTTGAATTACATACGTATGAATTTAGAGGAAAGTAATACAATCTATAAATTTTGAAAGTATAACTGTACTCTTAAGAACTTTGGTAAAAGTATGTCAGATGAGACTTTGAGCAAACTCTTCTAACATGAGTCACTATAGATTTAAAATTTGTGTAATGAAAGCTCTTCTTGGACCCTGTTCAAGGTAATTTAGTTACTAACATAATAGAAAAACCTTATTATATGTGGATTATATGTGTGAGATGTTCCTACTGCAAGGACTCACAAGACAGCATTTTTAGGGAATCCTGGAGTAGTAGGTATTACTAAAAAGAATAGTTTGTGGCCAAGGAGCTAGTAACTTTATTGCAAAATGCAGTGGCCTTTTGTCAATTTCCAATTTGACCTTTTGGTCATGTAGTACACTATTGACTGTTCTCTTCTTCAGTTTCCTCCCTTGAGTTCATTGTTCCCTTGCCATTCTGACCCATTTCAGTCTGCTTTTCTTTGTTTTCTCAGTTGTGGTTGTTTCCCAAAGCCTTGTTCTTACTTATCAGAGAATGTTAGAAGTATATGGTAGAAAGAATATTTTATTTTATTTTATTTTAGCGGAAAAAAAAGACATATAACAAAGACAAAAAACAGAACAGACAAACGACTAGAGTAAATGCACAACAGTAACATTACAGGTTTACAAAACCGGATGATAGAAACTTGACAATGGTTGCAATATTGCGTATCGTTATCTTTAAAATGGTTGTTTATATTAACAGATATAGACATGTAAAATTGATCCAATCATATGAGTGTTAATTGTTCTTTCTCAATAACGAATACATTCAGCAGTGTGTTCATTTTAGTTATCTTACATATACATATATACAGATTTATATCTTTTCCTTTTCCCTTCCCTCTTTCCCCCTTTTCCCTTCCCAGTTACTTTTGCTCTTCAAGCTGTTTTTTACCCTTCCATAGTATTTATTAGAGATTTTGGATCATAGATACTTTTTCCGTTTCTTACACTAGGGAGGCAATACTGTATTTACACATGTGGGTTTGATTTATTTCACTTATGAGCATGGTCTCAAGTCGTGACCATTTACTTATAAAAGTCTCAGTGCAATCTTTCTTAATAGCTGAGTAGTACTCCATTGTATAAAAATACCACATCTTTTTTATCCATTCTTAGAAAGAACATTTAAAAAGACCTGTGTTCTAATTTTGCTTTTGTCAGCCATTTCATGGATAACCTTAAATTATTTGTGTAATTAATTTTTTATGAAAATAGAAAATAAGACCATTTCTGAGGTCTTTTCTGACTATCTTAATCTAAGATTCTCTGGGTGGATGGCTTCCAAATCTGAATCCTGAAGTCCTCACCTTTACCTGTTCCATGTTCCCAACTGCTCTTGTGAATTAGGTCTTTTATAAACACCTTAAAAGCAACACGTACAAAAGTGAACTCATTTTTTTATCCTGAATCATCTCCACTTGATTCCTTAGTGATTTCTTTAGTTTCCTAGGCTGCAATCTTAGAATTAATCTGTTTCTGTTTCTTTTCCTTTATCCTCAATATGTAATCTGCTCAATCTCCCTGTCTTTTTTGCTTGTTTGTTTTTCTTTTGAACAAGTCTGGGATTTTCACCCACCCATTTTACTGCCACAGTTTAGTCCAGTCCAGTGCTTGTGTATTCTTCTCCTATCCTGGGTGATTATTTTCAGGGGTGGAGCAAGAACCAAGGCTAGCATGTAAAAGGTCAAGGTAGAACTGAGGACTGAAGAGGGCATCACCACAGTCGCCCAGGACTGGAGAGAGTATACAAGGCCTGGACTTGACTAAATCACTAAGGTATCAAGTGGAGATGATTCAGGATAAAAAGATGAGAATGTACGTCGTGGTGAAGTTTCTTGGCATATAAACAAAAATGTATGGCTTTCCTCTTAGGTAAAGAGGGTGTACAAGTGCCTGCCGAGCCATTTTGGACATGTGCCTGGACTCCTGATCTACATTTTCTCTCTAGTCCATCCTGAAATCTCCTGTGAGACTCATATTCCTGAAATAATATTTCATTTCACAGAATTATTCAAGGACTTCCAGTGCATTCAAGAATATCTGGGTTCAAGGCATTGTGTTAGGTGCTATAAAGGACAGAGAGGTAAATCAGATCACACTCTGCTCTCAAGGACTCATGGTTTAATAAGGGATATACACAAGTACACAAGGTAGAATATCATCATCCATAGAGGAGGTACAGGTAAAAACAATTAGCATATGCTTGGCCTTTTCCAGTTTCACATGTATTGTCTTATTTACCTTTAAAACAGAGAGATGGAGGAAGGTTTGGCCTCTTGCTTAAGATTGTATAGTTGAGGGGCTGAGGAGGTAGTTTGGTGGTACAGTGTGTGCTTAGCATTTATGAAGTCCTGACTTTGATCTCCAGTACCACAAAAAAATTAGTACAGTTTTAATATTGTTTAAAAAGATTTAACAGTAATAGAGCAAAGATGCCAAGCCATCTTCTGATTTTTTTTTTTTTTTGCTTTTTCTACTACAGGTAGGATAAAAGAAACAAGTGTGGATTAAAAACACGACTTCTTGTCAGTTTAGGTCCTTTCAAAGGGCTGTGGCCTTCAGACTCATCCATGTCTGGCTCATCTTATAAATTCCATAATATTCCTTCTAACATGTTATGTGCATATCTTTTGCTTCAACCAGGGAGGTATTTTTACTTTTCTTGACAGCCCCAGAGTTTACACTCACCTCTATTATTTTGTCTATGTTGCTCCTGTTTCTTAGTTTTTCTTCTTTATCCTCTTCCCTTACGTGAATTCTTTCTCTTCTTAAAAAATTGCAGCTACAGTAACTCTTCTCTGAAGTGTTTTGAACTGCTTCAGGTCCTAGTGTTTTTTCCTCTTCTTGGAACCTCTTTCTGCACTTATGTTCTGGTCCAAAGAATTTGACACATAAGTATTCTTTGCTTTTCACTGTTTTCTTTCTGTGGCTAACTTCTAACTTCTCTGAGGACCAGGTCTCATACTTTGAGTCTAGATATGTGGTTCTCAAATTGGGGTCTCTGAACCAGTATCATCTGCATCCCCTAGGAGCTTTAAAATGCATGTTTTTAGGCCCCACCTCAGATGTACTGAGCCAGAAATTTTGTCGTAGTGCCTAGCAGTCTGTGTTACAGAAAGTCCAACAGATGTGTCTTGTTTATAGTAAAATTGGAGAACCAATCCCTCCTCTCTGGACCAGGTAGTAGGCCACTCAATAAATACTGATGTAAATAATCTACTTAGTTGTTTCTATGGATTTTCTGCATATTTTTGTGACCTTGCAAGTGGTAAATTAAACTGTTTCCTATCCATAAAATTTATGGTATGTTTTTAATCACTGTAAAGATTTAATATTTATAATGATGAAATAGAGTTTGTTAAACATAGAAGAACATCAACTCACAGGTCAAGTGTGGTATCACATGCCTGTAGTTCCAGAAACTTTGGAGGATAAGGCAGGAGGAACACTTGAGCCGAATAGTTGGAGGCTAACTTGGACAACATTAGAGAGACTGTCTCAAAAATATCAATCAATAGACCAGTGTTTGTCAAACTTTAGTTTGTATAAGGCTTTTATGGAAGTAACCCTGGGAATACAATATTTAATACTACAGATCCCAGTCTGTACCTTAGAGATTCTGATTAAATTTGAGGTTGGTCCTGAAATTTGTATTTTTTAAAATGTTTTTTTTATTTGTTATTTTTTTTTAAATTTGTATTTTTTAAGACTCTCAAATGAATCTGACACACAGCCTATTTAAAATTGCACTAGACTTTCTCTAATTCAATACTTTATTCATTTATCCATTATGAAAATATCTAATGAAATCTTGCTTTAGTCTACATATTTTCTAGATAGTATATTCTTCTCTGTCTGACCATATTTCTTGGTAACCTCATACCCATCTTAGCCATCAAAACCTCTATCCCCAGAGTTTCTGGTGTATTCAGTTCTGATGAACCTATCACACATTCGTCTTCCTATTTTTGTGCACATATATTGAAAATTGTCATCCTCTCAAAATTTAGCATTTGAATTTCTGAAATCTCAAGTTTAAAACTCCTATTGTTTAACAGGAGGTGCCTTTTCTTCTTGCTTTACTCCTGATACACCTGTTCTTTAACATGCTGAGGCATCCAGGCTCTTTAACTCTCTGGTTTTTACATCATTTGCCACCTTCCTAACGTCATCTTTCTTTTATTCAGCCTGGATCCTATTGCCTAGTGCTTCAGTCCACTCTTTTTGGCCTCCTTGTTTTGCTTAAACTGAATCTGCACCACTTCTCTGCTCTTAGATCTAGCCTCCTTTGAATTCCCAGAGGAAATAGAAGTCCCACAACTGTGTGGATCTGTATCACTAGAAATGCCTTGTGGACTCACTTCATGTCCCCAGCTGCATTGCTGTACTTGATATTCACAGACATTGTGTCACCTTGCCACATTGAACATTTTACCCAGTGTACTCACTGAAGTGCTCTTATGCATCCACCCACCTCTGTTCTTCCTTGTCTGGCTTACTCTACTCAGGCTGTGAGCTTCAACTTAGATGTTACTTTTTTAGGAAGCTTATCTCAAACCTCCTGCTCACAAAGGGTCAAGTTTCTTTTTGTTTCATACCATTCTCTGCTTGCTTCTGCTTGGGCTTATCTCAATATGATATACTTATCAGCCTATATATCTGTCTTTCTTTCTAATTTATACTCCTTAAGGACAAGTCTTTATGTCTTATCTGTCTTTATGTTTCTAATATTTAGAATAATATATTTCATAAATGACCAAATGTCTTGAGTGAATGTGCATTACAAGTTAACTGTATAACCACTAATATGTTGGTCATGTTCTGCGACATTTTATATGAGAAGAATATAATTTCTAGGATACTGAACAAGTCACTTGACCCTGCCTTCTTCCCTTGGACATTCTAGTTAGAAATTGAATAGAGTATCTAATTTTGGATCTCTGAAAGGAATGTTAACCATATGACCATTTAGTGATAAGACTGACTCTGAAACCAAGTTCTGTAAAACCTAGGCAATTTAGTGCAGTGGATTTTTAAAGTAACCAGACTGTTGCATTTTTCTTTGTTAAGTAAGGGGAAATGTATACTACCAATTTTAAAGCCTTCAAATCAAGAAAATATGTTAATTTTGATTATGGAAAATCAGACATATTAGACTCATATTATTAGAAAACTATAACCTTTAATTTTTCATCAAACATTCGGACATTTAAGCTGGGTGCATGCCGTTAATCCCAGCACTCAGGAGGCTGAGGCAGGAGGATTGTTGTGAGTTTGAGACCAGCCTGGGCTACAAAGTGAGTTCAAGGCCAGCCTGAACTGCAGAGTCAGACCCTGTCTCAAAAAATAGGGCTGGGGATTTAGCTCAGTGGCCTAAGTGCCTGCCTAGCAGGTGTGAGGTTGTGAGTTCAATGCCCAGAAGCAAAAACAAAAAACAAAAACTGACATTTATAGTGTTCTGTAAACCTAGATTTTTTAAGTCATATAAGCAGCAAAACCTGATCTGATCTGCCCTGAGATTGTTTCTAGTGCCTATTTCATGTTTAGAGAGCATCTACATATTTTGTTGCAGAACTATCATTATGTTTGATTATGGGATGCTGCCCCAGATCCCATTGAAGTGTATATCATACCATTTGACCTCTAAAATCCCCTGCATTTTGTAATCTGAAACACACTTGGTCCCATGGGCCTGAAAACCGTGTAGTTGTTTTAGTTATTATTTTTTGAGACTGTAGTTAACAACATGGCAACATAAAGAGACCATAGGTAAATCATATAAATATATTTGGGGCTTTTACTCGCTGTTTCATTTATTCCTGGAGAGTTTTTTTATGATTAATTGAGAAAAAAGGGTTTCTTTGCTCCACATCTGTCTTACCTGGTGGAGCTCAGTGACAGCCCAGTAATGTGGTTTTTGAAGAGAAAAGTGAGTATTACCTTCAAAGCCATCATTTCAAAGGCAGGCTTAACTATCTCTGGGCCTCACATGCTCAGAACCTGGTGGTTCTGTGTTGCTGAGTAGCAGTGTCATGACTGTGGTGTTCTCTTCTGTGTGCTACCTAGTGCTGGGCAGAAG
Source organism: Dasyprocta punctata (assembly GCA_004363535.1). Taxonomy (NCBI): domain Eukaryota; kingdom Metazoa; phylum Chordata; class Mammalia; order Rodentia; family Dasyproctidae; genus Dasyprocta; species Dasyprocta punctata. The sequence goes on along the minus strand of RJWM01016054.1, from coordinate 18,018 downwards.
ATAGGATGATTATTCGTCTGTTATCACCTCTTTATAACACTGAAGGAAAATATTTTTCTCTTTCATCTTGAGTTTCTCTTTTTACCCCTGCCATAAACATTCCTAGTTTTTTCTCGTTGTCTTGTGGTTCTTTAGATCGTGAAAGCCATACAGACAGCAATCAACTAATATTTTTTGATAAAAATCAACTAACATTTCCATTTCCTCTGAAGGGTATAAAAATTATAAGGTTCTAGCCTTAAGGAATTTATAAGCTCATAGAGGAGAAAGAGGTTAGCATAGTCAGGGAGAAATTTTACTTTAGATTTAAGTAGGTCTGGATTTGAATTCTGGCTCCAATACTACATAATTTGGCAACATCAGGCAAGTTTTTTCTTCTTGTTGTTTCAGTTTTTCCATCTAAAAATTTGAATGGTATACATAGTAGCTGTCTTATGAAGTCATCATAAAGGTGAAATGAGATCTTGTATATAAAGGCCTTAGCGAGAGGCAGTATGCGGTGTTTGTGATTACTAACCATTACTAGTGAACACCGTAGTCTGGCCTTAATGGAAAGAGAGTCTATGCTTAGAGTCACACAGACCTAATGTTAAATCCTAGCATCTCCATTTACTATCCATGTGTGACCTTAAGTGAGTTATATTACCTCTGTAAGCCCCAGTTTAATCAATTGCAAAATAGAAGCATAGTATCTACCTTCTAGAGTTATTTTGAGGATTAAATAAACAAATATGTGAGGTACCTAGGCAACATCTTTGCATATAATGGCCTCTCAAGTGCTCCTTCACTTCCTGGTCATGTGAACACAAGGGAGTATGGCATTGAATATCAGATGATAACAATAGTAAGTGAAAGTACTTTGAAAATTGTATATACAAATACATCGTGAACCGACTTTACTTCATTTGAAAGTTTTAGGAAGAAGGAATCCTTCTGGACTAGGAGTGAAAGGGAAGGCTTCCTAGGCAAGAAAATACCTGAGTATTAAAGGGTAGGTAACAAACATGTCAGCAGAGGAAAGTAGATCAGCATCCCTGTTACAGGGACCAAATGACCAAAATGACTGTGTACAGGTAATGATGGTAGTTACAGTGATAACTATGAATGAGCCAACTATAAATGCTATCAGATTTTTAAAATTAGAATGAGTTAAATCAGGTGGGAAAGTACAGAGTTATCTGGACACTGTTGAGAAATAGTTTCACTTGTACTTTGCATATTACAGGCAACTTGGCCATCCTTTCCGTGTAAGAGATGAAAGAATTATGAAGAAACAAAAAAAGAAACAGGAAGGTACTGAAATGTTGGGAACAACATCAGAAGAAGAGGGTGGTGATGAAGAGGAGGAAACTGAAGGTAATCACCAATAGGATATAAAGTTGATGTGTACCATCTCTGATTCTTATTTACTTTATATTTCTGCCATCATCTTGGTTTGTCTAACACAAACCACAAATGTTTGGATTGCAAGAGGATCAGTATCATTAGGGATATTTGGAAGATAGGAAGGTAAACAAGAGGTGCCAAATTGTTTGAGTGCTGTATTATTTGGTATGCATGATTCAGGCTTAGAGGGAGCAAAGAAATGTAATCTGCCTGCTCTGGCATTAGAACTCCATGACACACTCCCTTAGTAAATTGTCCTGGCCACAGTCCTCAGTATGTGTTAACCTGACCACATATCCAGGGGAAGGAGTATGACTTGAGGAGTCCTACAGACCTGGAATGATATCCTGGTTTTTCCCTGTTAGTCACAGCTACATGTTCCCCAAAGCTGTACAATGAGGTGTTAGAATGGGTTGAGGGAAAAATCCCAGGAATCCTATACCAAGGATCACCTGGGTCCCAACTGCACAGGCTTACAGATCTCCTAGACTTGGCCTGGGTCTCTTTTTCACAAAATAATTGTGAAGGGTAAGTAAGAATAAAATGATTGGTAGGAAAAGAGGGATACCTCCAGAACTAAAGTATTGGGCTAGGAGTCAGAAGCCCTAGATCATTAACTATTGGTGTTTACAGAGCAAGTCATTTAACCTTTCAACTCTTTAATACTGTCAGCTGAGATTTTTTTGTGTGTAGTGTAAGCAATATAATGTGTGTGAAAATGCTTGGAGAACTGCAGTAGGCTACTGAAATTTATGTTGTTAATTCCTAACCTTAGTTACAGTGGAATAGATTAATAGATCATTGAACTTGGTGTCAGGAGGCTGGATTTAGTCTCAGTTATGCCACTATTTACAGCATAAGCTGGTTCTCAGTTTGCCAGTATGCAAAATGAATGATCACTTATCTCAGAAAAAACAAAGGATGTCATTTCATTGAATATTATATATGTTTATGTGTGTATTTGCGATGCAGTATTTACTTATGATGTGTAACTATATACTGTAGTAATCATGTATATTATTAATATTATATTACTTTATACTGTAAGTTTAATGCAATTCTTGGGTGTATATATGAACACAGTGTGCCACCTGTATGGCAGTGTAACTAGACTAACAAAACTTGACTTCTGTGGGCTACATATTGGGGCATGGAAGTCTTTGTGTTGCAGAAATGATCTCTGTAATGATATTTGCTACACTCTGTTTTGTCTGTATGCCTAATAGTTACATAAGATCATGTGCTGGCAAACTGAAAATTTATGTTAATCATAACATTCATTATATAGTTCGAGAATTTTGTTGCAGTCATTTCCTTTTTTTAGCAAAGTATGACATATATATACCCCTCCTTTTGTGTTGTTTAACCCTTCTTTACTTTTCTTCTCTAGAATTGCTTCCTCATTGAGTTGAATGCAAACCATCCAAGCAGAGGAGACAGTCATCCAAGCCTGATGGTCCATTTTAGAAAGACAAAAATTTGTTCTTATTTTTGTCACCTTTACTCTTAAATATAAAATAAAGTTGACAGTTGTGTTTTTATGCATCAAACAAGCATCCAGATTATTTTTGTTAAGCATAGTTTCTGTATAATTAAAAAATGTGTAAAATATTGGTGACACTCAGATCCTAGGTAGTAATTTTTGAAATGAGGATTATTTTATCAGCATATATATGTGTTGATACTAAATAAGGCAGAAATTTCATATTGTCACCTTGTAGCATGTGAGGTGAAAGACCCAGTGGTCATATTTCACTGCATATGATACTCTGTTTATTTTAAGGAAAAGAGATGAAAACTTTGCAGTAGGCTTATTTTTGTTTTATAATTTGTAGCATTTCCTTCCATCATAAAATAAGACACATTCATTATCAAAGACTTGGTAAATAAGAAATATTAGAGAATTAAAATTCACCCAAAAATCCCACAGTCCAGTGCTAAACAATGTTATGACATTGTTGTGTTTACTTTTAAAAGAATAATTGTATTCTGTGAGATACACAAATTTATTATACTTTAATTTTTTTCTTTTTAATGATCCATTTACATCTTTTGAAATATGTGACCCTCCAGTTTACCTGATGTTGTTATTCAGAAAATATTTCTTGCACCACTGCTAGGTGCCATCTCTCCCTCTTTGTACTGCAGATTTGGTTGTGAGCAGGACACACTTGCCTGTGCCTTCCTAGAAAGACTCTTAAGTTTTGCTAACCAGAAAAGGAAAAGTTCTTACTGCAGAAATTCCAGGTAAATCCAGGTGGACCTAGAGCTTGGTGGATGTGAGGAATTCTTGTAAAATGGAGGTTCAGAAAGGCACTGCACCTGTGAAGTGTGCAGATGTGCTCTGTTGGAAGAAGTGCCATTTCATCCAGCAAAACCCAGAGCCCTGCATTGAAAACACCTGGTGGCATGAGTGTATGATCCACAACACAGGCACTGAGAGATTTACCAAGGCAGCAGTGTTCCCACTTTCTGAAGAAGCTGCTGAGGCATTTGATAGACACAGAAGTAGATCTGCTGCAGATACCCTTTTAATTCAGGAGTCCAGATTTTTCAGTGGCTGCCTTGGGTACATTAGCAGATTGTATAGTGCTGGAGAAAGAGAAATAAAGCACACAAGAATTCTCTGCCCTTACTAAGTTTACATTCTAGTGAAGTAGGTAGAAATGAAACCAATCAGTAAAATACATGACATGTTATATGCCAAGGAGAAAAAAGAAGGAAAAGAGCTAGGATATGTGAGGGAGGCTTGCATTTACAGATAATGTGATCAGGGAAAGCACAGCATATGATGTGTGAGTAAAGAGCTCAGGAAGTAAGGACACAAGCTGTACAGATACCAGAGGGAAAGCATTGCACACACAAGGCACGAGTCCAAGAGGAGCGTTGAGGCGGAATACCAAGAACAAGGGCATGGTCAGTGCAGAGTGAGCAAGAGGACTAGAAGTGGAAACCAAGGTGAGAGGTTTAATGCAAGGTTGGGAGACAGATTGGCTTTCACTCAGAGTGGTTTGGGAAGTCACTTGCGGACTCGAGGAATAGAAGTGACACAATCTGAATAGTATTTTCATATGAACACTCAATACTGACAACAGGCAGGTGCAGAAGTAATGAGATCTGGGAAATGTCATGATTCAGACCAGGGTAGTCACAGGAGAGGTGGTGAAGTGCTCTTATTCTTGTTATGTCCTGAAGGAGTAACTGCCAAGACTTGCTGAAGAGTAGTGTATAGCATATAGGAAAGACAGAAACCAAGATTTTGGTGTGGGCCACTGTAACATAAATCTTACAAGCAAAGGAACAAATAAAACTAGAAGGGACAAGACTATATAAAAGTAACATTAGCCACCGATGACTTAAGAAAACTCAGGGAAGTTTTATGGGAATGTCAGATGTTTTCTAAACCAGAGGATCTTGATTTAATGGTAACCTAGCACGATGTGGCACGTGCTGTAATCTCAGCTGCTCAAGCTGCTGAAGCAGGAGGATTGCAAATTGCAGTTCCACCTGGGCGATTTAGCAAGACCTTTCATCTCAAAAGGACTGAGTGGTAAAGTGCCCCGAGGTTTGTTCCCCAGTACCAAATAACCTATTTTTGGAATTATTTTGCTAGGGAAACCTACTTTTTATGATTGTGCATGTGTGAATCCATAGGGTAAAAGTAATTAAACGTGTGAGTAATGGTTAAAAAGTAAAAGGAAAAATAAGAATGCAGTTGGTTAGGAAACAGTTTATAAAAGTTGTAAAATACTTCTGAAAACTGTAACTTGCCTTCCTGATTCCCATCTTTTTAAAAATGTTTCTTTTGTGGCACTGGGGATTGAACCTAGGGACTCTCTACCATTGAGCTACATCCATAGCCCTTTTACTTTTTAAGACAAGGTCACATTAAGTTGCCTAGACTGGCCTCAAACTTGCAATCCTCCTAGCTCATCCTCCTGAGTAACTGGGTTTATAGATATGTGCTACCACACCTGGCTCCATATTTTTCCTATAGCATTAATATATAATTTAGTTACTAGTTTGCTTCTTGTTTATTGTTTTCTACTAGGGCAGGAAATTCTATGTATTTTGCCCATTAATGTGTATCTATATTGGAGTTCTTCAGAAAGAGTACTGTGTGTGGAGGTGTCAGATTTATTACAAGGAATTGGATAATGTGGTCATGGAGGCATGCAAGTCCCAAGATCTTCAGAGAGAGTCAGCAAGCTAGAGACTGCAGAAAGCTGAGGGTTTCGTTTCAGCCAAAGTTCAAAGGCCTGAACATTAGGAGAGCAGACAGTGTATGTAGTTGCCATGTATGTGCTGGCAGGCTTGAGACCTAGGTAGAGCCAGTGCTCCAGTGCAATGGTATCCAGGTGCGAAGAATTCTTACTCAAGGGAGTAATTTTGCTCTACTCAGGTATTCACTTGATTGGATGAAGCCCCCCTACATGAGGGAGGCCAGTTCTGTGATTTAAACGTTAATCTCATCTAAAAACCACCTCAAAGATACACCCAGGACAGTGATAAAATATCTGGGCAATCCATGGTCCATTCAAGTTTTCATATAAAACTAACACAATCGCAAGTGTCTAGAACAGTGTCTGGCACACAGGTACAAAGAAAACACTTGGACTATTGCATTAGAAACAAGATTTATGGCATTCTTCTAGGTCTAGTGAATAGGCACATCCAAGTAAGGTGAAATCTTAAAAAAATATGTTGAATAATCACCAGTGTTCAGTGAAGTGGTTTTTTAAAGTTATTCTCAGCAATATGATACTGCTCATGTAAATTATAAGAGCTACATTCAAGGGAAAGCAAATGAAAAAGACCAAGAACAAAATCTTTTAACTAGAAATAAAAGTACACAAGGAAAAATACTTTAGAATATAAGACTGAAATGTTATGGGTACCTTGGCCTCCTGTGGTAATCGGAGCCACCTAGGTGCTCAGTTACAGATTTCAGGGAGCACCAGGCTTGCCCATGCAAAATGGGGACAGGCAAGCAACAGTCCTTCACCTGAGACCTAGGGATGAAGCCCAACAGGTTGGGACCCAGTGTGGGCTTGTCTCAGGGTGAGGCGCGGTCTGGGTGCAGTCCAGCAGCAGGAAGGTTTGAAGGAAATACCCGGTGTGAAGTCCAGGGGCATGCTAGAAGGTGACAGCACCCCTCTACTTCCCTCATGGCCAGCTGCAGAGCTAGGGACGCCCACCAAGAAGCAGCAGAGGACAACAGCTCTGGAGCCCCTAGGTGGGAGAGGGCACAGGCTTGACTTGGGCCAGGACTGATGCTGAATCCTCTCAACTCTAGGGCACTGAAAACCATGATTGTGGAATTTTGTAACCAGGACAAGGGTGGGCCAGGCCACTTGTAGCTGCTGCACTTTTGGGTACTGAAGTCCCAGTACCTAGGGGAGTGGGCTAGGGATGTTCTGTTGTGTTTTGTACCAACCCTGCTTTATTTTGGCCCTGTTGCCACTAGGCTGAAGAAATCAAAGTCTTAATGTACCATGTACAGTCATGAATATTACTACTTTTGCTTCTGCCTCAGCAGTGGGATGTAGCATCCCATCCAGATCTGTAGATCTTGGGGATTTGAACAGCATGTAGGGAGATTTCATGGAAAAGGACTTACCATAAATACTTGCAATCAGCTACAAGTACTCTGTCCTTAGTACTGTTTAGCCAATCTTTATTTGCTAAACCTATCTTGTCTTTATTTTTAAAGTAATCTGATTTAGGACCAGAAAATATTTTTCACTCCTCAACTGCCCTCTCCCTTACCTTCTCTGGCCTAGAACTTGTCACTGAGGGGGCCATGATATTCCCAGCAAGCGATGATACAGAAACAGTGGCCTTCAAATTTAGTAGCTAAAACCTCTGTGAACCGTAACACCAAAACAACAACAAAAACGAAAATAAACATCTTTTGGTATTTTGTTCTTGATAAACCTAATGGAATTCAAAATGGGCTTTTCGATTAGCCTTTAAAGAACTTAACAACAAAGGCTGGGGTTGTAGTTTAGGTGGAGTGCTTCCCTAGCCTGTGAAAAACCCTGGGTTGATCCTCAACACTACCCCCCCAGTCCCCACCCCCAAGTAAAGAATCCCTGAAAACTGATGGAAACTCTGCCCCTAAAAACTAGCTTCAAGTAGAAGAGGGGAAAATAAGGGTTTCATATCAAAGAGCCAATAAATTGTGGATAACGTGTCCATTTTGGTGGTAAGAACCAGCTTAACACAAAAGCACGACTTCCCTAATGCAGACTTAGCGTAAAGACAGCCTCTCTGACGTGCTTGAATGTTCCTGAGATAACTCCTGGGGAAATGGTGAGGGCAGAGCAGGTACTGACCAGTACGTGTGTGGAACAGCTTGTTGAATCAAAGCAGGTGCTTATTGAGTATGTAATTGTGACAAGGCAAAATATCCTCACCTAGAAGACTAGCTAGAAAAAAACAATGGTTTTCATGGGTGGTAGTTATTCCTTGTAGTTCATTATTCAGAGCTGCAATTTTGGCCTTGTCAGCTTAGGTAACAGGCCATGGTTCTGGTTACTGCTTAAAACCACCACAGAAACTAGTGAAAAGTCTGAAGGAAAAACTAAAATCTTTAGTCAAGGAGCTGGGGATGTAGCTCAGTGGTACGGCACTTGCTTAGCATGTGCAAGGCCATAGATTCATCTCCCAATATATTAAAAAATGGAATTTTAGCAATAACTGATGTAATCTATGAAGAAGTAGTATGCAGCAGTACTTTGAAAGAAATAGGAACATCTGTGACTCTAACAGATTGGACAGTAGGCTATAAGTCATGATGACAAAGATTACCACTGTTATGGTTTGTATCTGGATGTCCCCCCGAAGCCTCATACTGTCATGGGGGCAGGCTCCAGAATTTGTGATTGATTCATGGTCCAATGCTGGGATTATGGGTGTGGCCTATATACAGTATAAGGGACAGAAGGAGCCTTCTCTCTGCACTCTCCTCCCTTTATGCTTTTGTTGCTTTTGCTGTTTTCCACTGCCATGAACTGTTTCCCCTGCGCCACACCACCCTGACTTGGACCCAGCAGATTATGGACTGAAGCCTCCACAAACTGTGAGCTAAATAAACCTTTCTTCCTTAATTTTGGGCATCAGGTATTTTGTCTCAGCAATGAGAGAAAAGTGACTAAGCCAACCACTAAGTGGGAAAAGAATGAGAGCTTTGAGTGGCAGTCAAACTATTAGTGATGCAGAGTAAATGCTGATCCAGAGATGAAAAGTTGAGCTACTGAGGAAAGTTAAAAGTCAAAGAGACTCTCAGGAGAGTGGGAAGGAAATGAGGTTGTCCAGAGTGCTGTCTCCAATACCAGTACCTGACGCACTACCAAATCGTGTCTGACACGATGATTGAGCCCTGCAAAAGACAGATAGCGTGTCACTAACATGTAACCATTCGCATTCGGTCATTTCCCTCAAGTCCTTACCATACCTATTCCAAATTAAAAGATTATAGCAAAATGAGAAATACTACTGATGCACAGCCCGAACCTGATTAGGGTGACTGCTTTACACCAGGAGGTGATGGACATTCAGACTTTAAACCAAGAATTATCAAATGCTCAAAAACAAAGTTCTAGGGCGGGGCATTTAACTCAGATGAATAAGAAATGCCTGCCTGGCAAGTGCGAGGTTGTGAGTTCAATCCCCAGTACCGAAATAAATAAATAAATAAATAAAAAACAACAAAGATCTTCTGATACAGCTCCTGCACATCCAGATTCTGGATGGATTTAAAGTTCACTTCCATCGTGATTATGAAACTACTGTAAATACTGTAAATACCATAACCAACTAAAGATAGTACAAGAAAAGGTTCTTAGAGGCCAATTGACATGTATCTGTATATGTTTGAGAGTCCACCAAAAAATATAAACACTTTAGGAAAAGAAAAACATATAAATATTTTAATACTAAATTTATTGAGACATCATGAGATTCATACAAGGTTTCTTTGACCTCTATGGCTACAAGAGGTCCTCAAAGTGGCGGCCGTTAGCTTCTAGACACTTGGCGTGGCAAACTACTGCTTGGTAACCTTGATCACTAGATTGTTGCACATGCATTTTCAATTTCTTCTCTACTGGCAGTGTATTGGTCGTTCTGTGATATACGACATCTTCTAGGGCATCCCATATCAGGGTAACGCTATCAGTTGGTAAAACATTGTACTATTTCTTTTCCTGAAGTGTGTATATTTTTTGGTGGACTATATATAACATATAATATCTCCATAGTATATAGTTATAGATCTTTACTATATAGGTATCTATTGGTAGTTCAATAATTGATTAAATAATTTGCATTTTAGGATTGCAAAGAAGGTTTAGTGCTGGAATGTATACGTATATAATTTTGTTAGTGCTGATGGAGAAAAATTACATGATTGATTTTCTGAAAAGGTGCAGAAGAAAGCAATTGATAAATATCAACTGCCATTTATGATTTAAGAAATCTTAGTAAACTAGAAATAGAATGGAATTGCTATAACATTATAAAAATAAACTAAAATAAAGACACTTAATGGAGAAAACTTAGAAGCATTCCTTTTATGCTTAAGATCAAGGCAGTGATGGCTGGTATCATAGCTACTGTTTATCAGAATAGTAGAGGATCTAGCCAAAGCAATTGTGTAAGAGAAATGAATGACTTCTAAAGACTAAAATAGAGAAAGCCTCTGCTTATTTGCATGAATTCAAGAGAAATGATAGCTCAATATTTGAGAATAAATATTTGGTGCCAGGGCTGATAAAAGAATTAAGAGTACTAGATCCATTTTCTAGAGCCCATAGGTGGCCTGAGGAACTTAAAGTCTGTTTCATGTATGCCTCCCCTTATGTACTCCACTGGGCATGATGGCCTACCATGGCAGTTGCCATGGGTGGGAAGCTTCCCTGGTGTGGAATTTTCCATGCTAAACCTGATATGGTCACCCTGGTTCTGGCTATGATTTCTTTCTTCCCCTGTAGTCCCCAGAAATTTACTTTCCTTTCAAGCAAGGCAATGTATTAAAATTTGTTTGTGTATTTTATTTAGCACTTCTAGATGTTTTATAATAAAGCATGAATCCATGTCAATTCAGTCTGCTCTTTTACCTGAATTCTCCTTATTTTTCTTTAAGAACAAAATGTTTAAGGACATGGGAAAATGGTCATGTATAGAGTAAAAATAGTAGATTATAAAACTCTCTGTATGCTTGGGTACTCATTTCATTGTAAAACAAATTGTATATTTGTAACCTTGAAAACTGTGTGATAGTCAAACTTCTGCAAGTAAGATCGACTTCCATGTACTTTTTAAGGAGTGATTATAATGGCTATAAAGGGCAGTGAGGTGTTATTGGAAGAACAGTTGGAAAAAGGAATAGTAGTAAGGTAGGAAATGAAAAATGTTGAAGATTTGGAGAGTAACATGGGGGAAGGTTTCCATTGTAATAAGATTTGAATTTTAAACACTTATGACCCACAGCTCTTTTCATAATGGGGAGAGAAGGTGACCAAATGTTATTCCTCAGAACTGTAGATACATATTGCACTGTCTTATCGAGCATGTAACTGGGTCATTGGAGCAGGCACTTTAAACAGTTCCTTACTGAGGAGATTTTTTTTAAACTGTGCTTCAACCAGGACAAGAATAGAATAAATTACCTAAAATATATTTGAATGCTAAATATCCCTAGAAAGACACTTGATATATGTTTTTTATGGCACTAAAGAAAGGTGATAGCTGTGAGCCCATGTTGAAGATGGAGGCCTGACAACACATTTTCTCAAAATAGGTTAGGTAGAGAGGAGGAGGAAGAGTGTAACTATAAAGTACTAGCACCAGGGAAATCTTTTGGCAATGGAATGCTTCTTTATCTTAATTGCAGAAATGGTTACAACGATCTACATGTGATCAAATGGAAGTGGACTTTACATGCCTACCCTGGACCCACGCCAGTTTCCTACTTTTGATATTGCACTGTAGCCGTGTAACATGTAATCCTTCAGGAAAACTGGGTGAAGGGTACCCAGATCCCTCTGTGGTAGTTTTGTAACTCTGTATCAATCTACAGTTAGTTAAAAATAAAGTTTGAGAGAATAGAGAAATAACAAAATAACATGTCAAGTAGACTAACAACTCCCCAGAAAAGTCAACAGGACCCCTTCTAGCACTCTGCCTACTCTGACTTAGTTGAGCACGGGAGCTCAGAGAAGAGGCTGGGACTGACTGACACCTGTGTGCCTTGCCAAATAATGCATTAGACAAAGGAAAGCTAAATATAGCCCCAGGAGCCTTGTTCATTTTCACTTCTATATAGGCCACACTGTCTTGCTGCAGCTAGAGAGATGCCCTTCTGAAACTTTCTCCTACAATTGGTTAATTTAGACCGTTCAGGTCAGGCGACCAGTTGATTCACTGAGGTGGGGTGGGGGTTATCACCAAATAAATTGAATGGTCAGTTGGAAATGTTAAATCCTTCACATGGTACAGGCAGTAATGAAATGGAAAGTATATTCAGAAAACAGCTCAAAGAACAGCTTTTAGATAATTCAGTTTACAAATTAGCGTGTAACATTTTAAGTAGCAGATCATACTTGCAGCAATCATTAAAAATAGAACACTAGAATATGGACCTTAACTGTTAAAATTTAAGTTGAAATCTTATAAGAACAGTTTGAACTAGAAAAAGAGCAGAATTTTTTTAACCACGTGTGCGTGCGTGTGTGTGTATGTGTGTGTGTGGTGGGTGGGGAATGGAACGCAGAGCCACACAGATGCTAAGCAGGCTTTCCATCACTAAGATATATCTCCAGCCCTCAGTTACCTTGTTTTGTATGTAGAGGTGTGTGTCTAAGCAACAACTTAAGATTCAAACACATCTGATCATCCATGTGCAGTTTCATTACATCAGGCACTGGGCCTAGGAGGACCTTCATTTACTTTCTGACCCCTGGTGGCAGAATCTTGGTGATGGATGGTTGAGCAAAATTCCTGTCCTTGCAATTGGCTGCATAGGTTCCACCTAAGACCTGTGAAGAGAAGAGCATTCTTCCATTTTTCCTTAGCACGTAGTGTGTGCTAAGTGCAGTGGAGAATGACTACTAGCTGCATGTTGGGAGCACTGGAAGACAGCATTTCAAGGAGAGCAGCAGAGGAAAATCTTTTCTGGAAGAACCAAAGCAAATTTGTTGAGTCATTTTTTGAATGTTGAGCATCTTCTAAATTCCAGGCACTTTTCTGAGTGCTTAGAATACTTTATGGGACAAAATAGAGTCTTGCTTTCAATGAGGGGCAAGGGTAAGACAGAAGAAACAACTGGCATGCTAAATGAGTACCGCATAAGGTCTGTTAGAATGTTGGAAGTACTAGGGAAAAAGAGTAGGAGAGGGATCCAGAGTGTCACTGAGGTGACACACAGATTCTGCTGCTGAAAAGCGAGCATGAACTATGTTACCATGGAAGATTTAAAAGACCTAAAGTAGTTAGCAGTGCTGGTACCCAAGGGGGGGAGTTCTGTCTAGCAGAGGGGACAGTTAGAGGACAGGCCCATGGCAGGAGTGTGCCTGGCAGATTTGCAGAACAGCAAAATGACCCATGTGGGTGACTGAGTGAACAACAGGAAGAGTGAAAGATGCAGTTAGTAGAGCAGTTACAGGGTGAGGCAACTTTCCAGAGCCTCAAAGACCATGGTGAAGACTTGGGCTATTGCTCTGTATGAAGTGGGAGCCAATGCAGGCTTTTGAGTGGAGGAGGGCCTCCCTTGTATTTAAATAGAATCACATGGGCTGTTAGGTTGAGAACAGACCTTGCAATGGCAACAGGAGAACTGCAGGACACCAGTGACAAGCCTGTTGCAGTAATGTAGGTCACTGAAACTAGAGTGGCAGCAGGCAGGAGGTTGTGTCAAGAAGTTGCACTTGGGGAATGTTTTGAAGGAAGTGTGTGTAGGGATTTCCTAACATTGAGTGAGGTGAAAGAGAAAGAACCATCCAGAGGACGGAGTTGCTAATGGTACTGATACTGATACGGGAAAATCTGTAGGAGGAAGGAGTCTGAGGAGGGGATCAAGAATTGGTCATGATGGGGCCAGGGCTATAGCTTGGCGGCACCATGCCTGCCTGGCAAGTGCAAGGTCCTGAGTTCGATTTCCAGTACAAAAAAAAAAGAGTCGGTTATGTTGGAGTTTAGACATTCAAATGCATCAGGTGCATATGTTAGTTAGAATTCATAACTGGGACAAATTTGGGGATCATCAGCATAGAGATGATATGTCAAGCCACGCAGTTGGGTGAATGGGAAAGTTACAGAAGTGGAATAAAGATTGATCGCACAATTGATTCAGAGAAAAAGAGGAGAATCAACCATGGAAATTGAAGCTGCTACATGAAGGAGGAAGGAACCCAAAGTGTATGGGATTCTAGAAGTCAATGGAAGAAAATAGAAGAGTCTGATTCAATGTTAAATGCTGCTTCTAAGTCAATTAGATGAGAACTTCTACTTGAAGGTAGATTTTCAGTAGTGAGGTCATTTTAGAACTTAAACATAGTTGTGATGAGGTGATAGGAGAAAATACCTGTTGGTTGTGTGTATACATCTAGAGGAATTAAAGGCTGGGGAGATAGGCACTTTTGAGAAATTTAGCTTCAAACAAGAGCAAAGAAACTAAGCAGTAGTTGGTGGGAAGCGTGAGATTAAAGAAGGGAATCATCTCTACTTTTGAAATGTATCAAGTAATGCAGATTGTGTTGAATTAAACTATGATGTGTTAAATCTGAAAGGGAATCACTTTCGAGAAAGTGGTTTTCTTTTTTTTTTCTTGGTACCAGAACTCGAACTCAGGGCCTTGCACTTGCCAGGCAAGCTATGTGCTACTGAGCTATATTCCCAGCCCTTAGAGGAAGTGGTTTTCAAAGTAATATCCCCAGAAGAACAAGATCAGTGTCACCTGGGGATATATTAGAAATGCAAATTCAAGCAAGGCCACCCCAAACCTACTGAATGAGAAGTTGTATTTTTACAACTTCTGATGCAGAGTAAAGTTTGAGATCATTTGATCTAGAACAATACAGTTGTCAGGTAAATTTATTCCCAAATTTTTAACAGAGAATGTCTCCATTTCTTTAAGAGCATAAGATATTGTTTCTCTCCCTGCCCAACTTTATGTTTTTTTTTTTTTTTACTCTCCACGTCCAAGCATTTCCCACCCTAAGGTCAATCTCTCTCTCTCTCTTTCTGTCTGTGTGTGTGTGTCTCTGTCTCTCTGTGTCTCCCTATGTCTGTCTCTGTCACTTTCTCTGTCTCTCTGTGTCTCCCTATGTCTCTCTGTGTCTTTCTCTGTCTCTCTCTCTCTCTGTCTCTGTCTGTCTTTGTCTCTGTCTCTCCCTATGTGTCTCTCTCTGGTAAATGCCAGTATATTATTGCATTCTAATAGGAATGATCTAATAAAAGAAAAAAACATAAATGATGTAGGACTCTTCATTCCTTATCATTCAGTTTTCTAAGTTTAGTCCGATGTAAAGCTACTAGCTGAGTGAAGGCGAAGATTTGGCAAGTGTGGCAACATGCCCAGTGGGTAATACTCTATGAAAACAGTCATTCTTGAACATCCCTAGTGGGAAATGTGGAATCCTAACAACTTGTATGGACGGATATTTAACAATATTTTTATTCTTTGGTACCACACTCTCACTCTAGTAACTTAGCCAGTAGATACAACTCGTGTTTCCAAGATGAACAGCATATGCACCAAGGATATTTACTGCAGCATAGTTTAGAATAGAAAAATACTGGAAAGAATATTTCTGACCATCTAAAGGGGACTGCTTGATGGGTTACTGTGAAGTGGTAGAAAGAATAAGGATGATCTTTACATGCTGACCTAGGGTGATCTCCTGGCTACATTAATAAGTGAAAAATTCAAGTCACAAAAGGGTTTGTACAGTACACTCTCTTGTGTAAGAAAGAGGAAATGAGAATATATACTTATTTCTATACAAAGACACAGGAAGGATAAGCCAAAACTTAAGAAAAATGTTTACCCAAAGGAAGTGGATAGGAATAGGTAGAGGGAAGGATAGGGGTAAGTCTTCTCTGAGCATCTATCTCTCTGTTTAGCATTTGTTACTTGTAGCTTATTTTATTTTTTTAAGTTTATTGGTACATTTTAAATATACTCAGTTATCACTTTCATCATAGGAGCTTTGTACCCATATATGACTTCTGTCAATTCCTCTTTTTTCCCATTCCCTTACCCTCCTTTCAACCACTCTTCCTCTCCTTATTTACAAAAGTTTATTTCCATTTTTTCCTTATCTCATTTTTCTTTTCCCTTCCTTCCTTTTCCCCTCCCACTTCCCTAGTTCCCTTCCAGATTGAGCATTTTCTTCTATTTCATAATATGTAGTATGTATTCTGATCCTAATTTATTCTTTCAGTTCCTCACACCAGAGAAACAATGTGATATGTACACGTGTTTTTTCAGTTTATTTCACTTAAGAGTATAGTCTCAAGGTCCAACCATTTAGCTAGACATGTCTCAAGTTTATCTTTATTTATGGCTGAGTAGTACTCCATTGTATAAAAAAAAACAACATCAGCCGGGCGTGGTGGCGCACGCCTTTAATCCCAGCACTCGGGAGGCTGAGGTAGGCGGAGCGTTGTGAGTTCGAGGCCCGCTTGGGCTACAATGCAAGCGCAAGGCCGGCCTGAGCTACATAGTGCGACCCTGCCTCAAAAAACCAGGGCTGGGAGTTTGGCTCAGTGGCTCAAGCGCCTGTCTGGCAGGTGCGAGGTTGTGAGTTCAATCCCCGGTGCCGCAAACAAAACAAAACAAAAACATCTTTGCCCATTCATCAGTGGATGGGCATTTGGACTGTTTCCAAGATCTAGCTATTACAAACTGTGCTGCTATAAACATGGGTATGCATACATTGCTATGGTATGATGTTTTTAATTCTTTTGGGAAAATACAAAGAAGGGGAATAGCTGAGTAAAATGGAACCTCTAGTTTTAGTTTTTTAAGGAATCTGCACACTGATTTCCACAGTGGTTGCACCAATCTGCACTCCCACCAACAGTAGAGAAGGGTTCCTTTTTCCCAACAGCCCTGCCAGCATTTGTTATTGGTTGATTTCTTGATGATAGCCATTCTTTCTGGGGTGAGATGGAATCTGAGTGTTGTGTTAATTTGCATCTCTTGAGTGACCAGTGATGTTGAACACTTGGACATTTTTTCATATGTTTATTTGCCATTTGTATTTCTTCATCTGAGAAGTGTGTATTCATCTCAGATGCCCATTTTTGGATTGGGTCTTTGAATTTGGAAAATCTGATTTTTTTTCAATTCGTTGTGTGTTCTAAATAGAAGTCTTTGTCTGAAAGACAATTGGCTAAAATTTTTCCCACTCTGTGGGTTGTCTTTTCACTTCGTTGGTGATTTCTTTTGCTGTGAAACAACCTTTTAATAAGATGAAATCCCAGGTGTTGATTCTTTGAAGAATTTCCTGTGCAGTCTGGGTTTTGTTCATGAACTTTCTACCTAAATTTGTGTCTTCAAGAGTTATACTTACCTTCTCTTTCAGTAGATTTAGTATTTATGTTTTAATACTTAGATCTTTGATCCATTTTGATTTTAGTTTAGTGCATGGTGAGAGATATGGGTCCAATTTTTGTCTTTGACATGTGGAAAGCCAGTTTTCTCAGAAACATTTACTAAAAAGACTGTGTTTCTTCCAGTGAGGGTATTTGGTCTCTCTGTCAAAGATAAGGTGGCTGAGTGTGTTTGGAGTTGTTTGTACATCTTCTAATCTGTTCCATTGATCCACGGGACTGAGTTTTTTTTTTTTTTGCCAGTATGATGCTGTTTTTATCATGGTTTTGTGGTGTGACATAAAATCAAGAATTACGATGTCTCTTGATTTTCCTTTTTGGCCCAGAATTACTTATGCTATTCCAGGTCTCTTCTGGCTTCAAATAAATTTTAGGATTGTTTTCTATAATTCTGTGAGATATGCTATTGGTATTTTCACTGGAATTGGTTTATACAATTTTGGGAATGTGGCTATTTTCACAATATTGGTTCTTCCTACCCAAGAACAAGGGATATGTTTCCATTTTCAGATATCTTCTTTGATCTCAGAGTACCATAGTTTTTAGTATAGAGATCTTTTACTTCCTTTGTTAGATTTATTCCAAAGTATTTCGTATTTTCAATGCTATTATGAAAGATGTGGTTTCCCTAATTTATCTCTTAGTGAAATTATTGTTTGTGTACAGGAATACTACTGATTTTGAGTGTTGACTTTGTATCCAGCTGATGCATCCACTAAGTCTATTTGGTCGAAAGTTTGGTTTACTTTTGGTATTTCTTTTTTTTTTTTAATTTTATTTGGGCGAAGAAAAACAAAACAAACAAAACTACAACAACAACAACAAAAAAAACGACATATATAGTAAAAACAACAAGCAAAAGAGACAAGCAAACAACTAGAGTAAATACACAACATTGCAGGTTTACAAAACCGGAAGATAGAAACTTGACAATGGTTGCAATTTGCGCATCGTTATCTTTAAAATGGTTTCTTACATTAACAGATATAGACATGCAAGATTGATCCAATC
>RJWM01016053.1:0-46360 GCA_004363535.1 Dasyprocta punctata | reverse complement strand
GGTTTTTCAATTTTATTTAATTTTTCAAAGAACCAACTCTTTTATTCATTTATTTTTTGTAATGTTTTCTTAGCCTCAGTTGCATTAATTTCTTCTCTGATCTTTGTAATTTCCTCCTTTGTGTGAGCTTTGGGTTTGACTTGTTCTTCTTTTTCTAAAAGTTTGATCTTCAACACTAGCTTGTTTATTTGAGCTCATTCTGTTTTCCTGATTTGAGAGTACCTCAATATTAATTTTCCTCTTAGAACTGCTTTCATCACATCTCATAACTTCTGGAATGTTGTATTGGCATTATAATTTAATTGTAGATACTGTCAAATTTCTTCTTTAGTTTCATCTGTGACCTACTGGTTGTTCAGTAAGGTGTTATTTAATTTTCATGTGTTTATGCAGTTTTTGTGATTTTTTTTGTCATTAAGTTCCAATTTCATGGTGCTATGGTCTGATAATATGCATGGGATAATTTCAGTTCTTTTACATTTACTTAAGCATGTTCTCTGGGCTAGTATGTTGCCTATTTTGGAGAACATCCCATGTGCCACTGCGAAGTATGTGTGTTCTGATATTGTGGGCAGGAACACTCTGTAGACATCTACTAAGTCCATTTGTTTCCAGGTTTGAGGGCCAGGAGTTTGGCTCAGTGGCTTAAGCGCCTGTCTGGCAGGTGTGAGGTTGTGAGTTCAATCATTGGTGCCAAAAAAAAAAAAAAAAAAAAGCAAAGCATTGTTTCCAGGTTTGGTTCAGATCTGATACTTCTTTGTTGATTTTTTGTCTAGTTGATCTATTTGTGACAATGGGATAATAAGTTCCCCCAATACAAAATTATTTGATTTTTCATATCTGTAAATATTTGTTTTATATAGGTGGGATGCTTCTGTATTTGTTGCATATATATTTATGATAGCTATCTCATCTTCTTATAGTTTTTCTTTAACAATAATTCAGTGTCCTTTATCTCTTTTGATCTGTCTTAGTTTGAAGTTTACAGTGTCTGCAAAGAAGATAGATACCCCTGCTTTTTTCTGGGTTCCTGTTGCATGGACTGTTGTTTTCCATCCTTTGACTTTCAGTCTATGAATTTCTTTTTGAGTTAAATGTGTTTCCTGTATGCAGCATAATATTGTATTTTGTGTCTTGATGAATTCTAATATTTTATTTCTTTTGATTGGTGAATTGAGACTATTTACATTGATGGTTATAACTGATATGTATTGTCTTGTCTTTGTCATATAATTTTCTTGTTGATGATTCCCTGTATTTTCCCTCTATTTAATTGCTTCTTCTGCCTGTTGGCTTCTTTCTATTGGCAATTTGGAATTTTGGGCTTTGTTTTCTCTTTCTAGAATATCTTTCAGAATGCTTTTTAGAGTTGGTTTTGTTGTCATGAATTTCTTCAGTTGTACTCTTTGATGGAAGTATTTTATTTCTCCATTAGTTCTGAAAGATATTTTTATAGGGTACATCAATCTGGGTTGAAAGTTATTTTCTTTCAGGGCATGAAATACTTTATTCCAAGCTCTCTTTGATTTAAGGGTTTGTGTTGTGTCTGATGTGATTTTGATAAACTTTCCTTCATAGGTGATTTGTATTTTTTTCTCTAACACCTTTTAATATTCTCGTGTTCTTGGGTGAATTTCTGGAATCTTGCTTATTATATGTCTTGGTGTAGATTTGTTTTGGTCGTGACTAATTGAAGTTCTGTATGCCTCGCTTATTGTGTGTCAAATTCTTTTTCCATGCTTGGGAAGCTATTTGCTATTACTTCTCTTAACAGATTTTGTATGCCATTTGTGCTGACTCCTGAATTTCCATTGGCTCCAACCAGTTTATGTTGTTCTTTGCATTGTCTTGCAGTTGTTGGATTGTTTTTCATGGTCCCTTGCTAATTTTAAGAGATCTTTCTTTCTTTCTTTCTTTTTGCGGCATCGGGGATCGAACTCACAGCCTCACGCCTGCCAGACAGGCGCTTATGCCACTGAACCAAACTCCCAGCCCTACTTTTTTGAGGCAGGGTTGCACTATGTAGCTCAGGCCAGCCTTGCACTCGCATTGTAGCCCAAGTGGGTCTCAAACTCACAACGCTCCTCCTACCTCAGCCTCCCGAGTGCTGGGATTAAAGGCATGCGCCACCACGCCCGGCGAGATCTTTCTTTTTTGGTCACTAACTACTATTCTGTTTTCTAGGTCTGATACTTTATCTTCACTTAGAATTTAATTTTGAAGCAGTTTTATAGTCACAGCAAAATTGAGAGGAAGTTGCAGAGGTTTCCTATATGGTCCCTTTCCCCCACACATGAACCCCAACCCTCTTGCTTGTCGATGTCTCCCACCACAGTTGTTCATTTGTTACAATGAATAACCTACACTGAGACATCATAATCACCAAGAGTCCATAGTTTACTCTAGACTTCACTTTTGGTGATATGTATTCTGTGGGTTTAGACTAATGTCTAATGACATGTATCCACCATTACTGTTTCACATACAGTAGTTCCAGTGCCTTAAAAGTCTTCTATGCTTCACCACTTTATCCCTCCCTGTGCCAGCCCCTAGAAATCATGAATTTTATGTTTTTTTTTGCTGTATCCATAGTTTTGCCTTCTTCAGAATATCATGTAGTTAGAATTGTGCAGTATGTATCATTTTCAGATTGGTTTCTTTCACTTATGAATACGTGCATTTTGTTTGCTTCATGCTTTAATAGCTTGTTAGCTCATATATTCTGACCTCTGATGCTTTGTATAATGATTTTCCATTCATTCTTTCAGTAAATAGTTTTGATTGTTTTTCATTGAGTCAAGAACATAAGAATACCTGAATTGCTTCTTTAGAGTACTTAAAAATTGCTAGCCGAGTTTGGTTGATAAATACATTTTTTCTTTTCTTTGTAGTTACAGACACATTTCATGGTCTGTTTCACTGGCAGGAATCCTTAGGAAGCCTCACCAACATTGTTGCCATAATTTATTTCCTAGATTTTTTTCTTTCTTCCTCAGTACTTGAAAATAGCTATGTATAGATAAATGAATTTTGTTCTTCCTTCATTTTCTTTATTCTTTCCAATAAATCTTTCCTCAACACATTCTAAGTTTCATTTCTCAGTGGGCCCTTGGGCATGGAGGCATCAAATCTCCCAAGTACCCTCTTTCTGAAGAGTTTAGAGACAGATGTTATAATAGAGAGCACATATACTTACGGTTTTAAATCATACTAGGTAATATAAAGGAAAGATTTAAAAATAGGAGACAACATTAAGAGGCAACTGGATTTTGAGTGGGTGGGTAGGGAAGTGTCTAGAGGACGTGTCATCCGAGGTGGTACCTGAGGAAGGACCCTGTTCAGCTGGAGCATGTAAAGGGAGTCTGGAGTTCAGGGAGGTCATGGGATGACTGAGGGCTGCGGCTGGAAAGGCAGGCAGAACCAAGGTCCTGGAAGATACCTTCTGGGTTCTGTGCTTCTTGGTCAAATGTGGGGATAGCCTACAAAAGCAGTGGGGTTCCATGAGCAAGATTACACTTTGCAAATATCACCCTGTTGTTGGGGGAGTGAAGTGGTGTAGAAGTTTGCATGGGACCTGAGCGCCTTGGGAACGTCCTGCCTGAAAATCTGTCTTCTACTTAATTGGATCAGTAGAGATCATTCAAATTCCTGTTGGTCCTATCGTCTTGTACTATCACCACAGGGCACCATAACAATTTTAGGAGCTGGTGACCTAATACAACAGTTCCTCCATGGATCAATACACTGAAAAAGTACAGAAAATAATGCATTGCAGGCTAGCAGAAAAATATTTGGATATAATAAAGTAAGTTAAATGCCTACTTGTTTCTTATGATCAGCCTTTCCAAAGCTTGGGACAGTGCCTGACACATAGGAGGTGTTAAGTAAGTGTCTGTTGAATAAATAATGGATGAAAGAAGAATTCATATGATTAAAACAAGTAAGTTTATTTTCAGGAGCTAAAATTTACCTATTAATCAACAGTACTTAAATGTACTAATAGAATGGCTAAATTCTTACTTGACTGAGCACAAATATTTCAGACACCTATCTTGTTTTTCTGCATCATTCTCTAGATTCTGTATGACTCAACAGAAGCTTTCACCAGTACCCTTTCTTCCACTTTGTTCTATCTGGGCTGTGACAGTTTCTACAAGCAGGCTGGTTCTCCTGCCTGGCAGATCTTCAGCAGTGTACATTCATTTTATATGCAGATCTCACTAACTTACCTTCTTTCAAGCCATTCATTTTAAAATTCCATTTATGCACAGCAGCAGAATAAGGGATAGGTAAACTCCACCCTTAATGGATCTCATTTTCCCTGACTAGGCTAAGTAGTATTTTAAGTTCTTCTTCTCAAAGCAGGGATGATAAAGAATGATAAGATAATAGTACAGGTTCTTTAATATTTGTGGTACAGCTCAGTTTCCAGGGTGATCATGAAAGCTCAAGAAAATGATAAATTCCTAGTAACGGTTGCTGCTGTTGTGAAAGAACTATCTAGATCAGAGGCTACAAAGTTTTATATGGTGCCTTAGTCCATTTAGTGTTGCTATAACAAGATACCTGAGGCTGGACAATGTATAAACGAAAGAGATTTAGTTGGCTCAGATCCTAATAGTGCCCTGACAAAGGGCTCTTGGCTATACAACATGGTGAAAAAAAAAAAAAGTAGAAAGGGGACCTGCCTCATGCAGAAGGGAGAGAGAAGTCGCAGGACAGGGCAGGAAGCAAGAAGCTAGGGAGGGGCCTGATTCACTCTTTTTATAACAACTTGGACTCAGGAACTTCCACTTCTATTAGGCCCGACTCAATCCTATAGATGGCATTAATCTATTCATCAGGGTGAAGACTCCACGAGCTAGTTACCCTTCCCTGGGGCCCAATTTGTAAAAGTTCCACCATTTCAACACTACTACACTATGAACCAAGCTTCTAGCACATGAATCTTTGGGGGCTACAAACAATATTGAAAACATAACAGATGACTATGGGACCTAGAAGTCCATGAGGAGCAGGCAGTGAGCAAAGTACAAGACAGAGAATTTTTATGGGGCCCAGAGGGGACACCTGCTCCTCAAAATTGCTCTCTTATGGATCTTTTTGTGTACAAAATAGTTCAACTTTTAAAATTTGGCAATTAATTCAACAAAAAGATCCTTTATATTAGCTTAATAAAACATATTAGAGGGTTTAAATTAGTTCTTGGGCCACTTTGGGACCTCAAGTACAGAGTGATCACCATGTAAATTTTCTTCTATAATCTCATTTCTTTTTGGCCTGTTGTCACATTTGTTTCTGATCTTTCCTTCCTCACATCTAGTCCTTAAATAAATCCAGATTTTTCTTTATTCCTTAACATAGGAGGAAATATCAAAGATTCTCTTTATTAATAACTTGTTTGGAAAGTAAAAAGAAAAAGGAAAGAGAGAAGCAAATTCTCCTTTTATAATGGGACAACATAGCCATGTGGTTCGGGCTTTGGAGCAAAGGAAGAGAGGAGTGAGAAGAAAATTTGGAATAAGAGCCAGGTGGCCTGATTTCCTCATGAGAGCCTCAAATGACCTTGGACAAATTGCTCACTCCACATGAATCCTTTGTATGGCTGGAATCCTTTCCTGCTTAAAGAGGCTCTTGTCTTAGTGCACCTGGGCCTGAGGCCTCTTGTGCCCAGGGTTGGAGAAAGTTGAAGATATCTAGCATACAGAAGAGTTGTCCCTGGTGGTGGAGATGGGTGTTTCACATGTTTTGCTTAATGATGCCTTGATCTTCCTCTATGAAACCACTGTTTTTCTGTGGGATGGAGGAGGGATGCCATTCTTTGTGCCCTGCCCTCCCATGGCTGGTAGCTACATTTGGCCTATCAAAGGAGAGTGGTTCCCCACAGGAAAACTAACAAGAGGCACCAAAGAAAAGAGCATATTTTTTTAGGCATGCAGAGATAATTGGTGACTGTTACACACAAAGTTGAGTGATTTGAAGGTGGGGAAGGGCAGATTCTTAGAGAAGCCCTGACCTAGGTGCCTCATGCTTCAGATAAGAAGCTGTAGCTTGGAGTTGTTGGGGG
Organism: Dasyprocta punctata; assembly: GCA_004363535.1. Classification (NCBI taxonomy): domain Eukaryota; kingdom Metazoa; phylum Chordata; class Mammalia; order Rodentia; family Dasyproctidae; genus Dasyprocta; species Dasyprocta punctata. Next base: position 40,293 of record RJWM01016053.1, on the reverse strand, counting down.
ACCACATCGACTTTGTCAGCCCCATGCTTTAGTTGGCTTATCTGCAAAGTGGTCACAATGTTCTGAGAACAATGAAGTCTTATCTTCAAAGCATAGTGTGCCTTGAAACTGCCAATTGTAACTCATAAACAGATCACCCTGGAAGGTTCACATCCTGTAAAATCAAGTAACACAATCTTTACTATATGTTCCTTTTAGTTCAAACAATGTCAAACATCATAGGACCTGTGATGTGTTTTATGCAGCCTCCTGAACACATAGTGTTCGAGAGGAGATTCTAGTTGATGGTTTTGACCGCTGACTAGTGGCATAGGATGGTGAGTAAGAGAGGGCAACAGATCAAGGTTTTAACTATGAGTTTCTTACTTTCTCTTGTGACCTTGGTCAAGTTATTTAAATCTCAGTTTTCTCATCTGTAAAATTACATGAATGATTGTAATAGCAGTGAATGAGAAAGGAGGTTGGGAAGGCAAATGCTTAGGATGCTACCTGATGCATGTGGTCTCTGTCAGTGTCAACCAACGTGGATGAAGATGAATAGTAGCAATAGTAGTCATGGTGGTATTGTTCCCTACTGGAATGAGTCCTTCACTGCATGCTGATTTTCAGTGAATATGTGGAACAATAAAAGTAAGCATGCTACAAAGATTTTGGCTCAAATAGATCACCTGTTTTTCCCCTTGGTGTCCCATCTGAGTCTTATAAGACCAACTTATAGATTCAGTGTGGTCACCCAGGCTTGTGCTGCTGGTGTGGAAAAATTACCTCCTTTCTAGTAAAGGGAGTGGCAGCAGAGGAAAGAGGAAGGGAAATAATACAGGAATAAGGGCTGTCCTTGTGGGTGCTATTCTTTCTTGCCAGTCTGCCTCAGTGCTGACCCTGCTTGGGAGTTTCTCAGGAAGTCCTTCTCTGAATCTCTGGGCTAGGTCTTCCTATCATAGCAACTTGTTCTTTTCCTCCTGGCTCTCATCACAGAATAATTAAATATTTATTTGTGCAGTTACTCATTAACCGTATGTCTCCCCCATTGAACTATGAGTTCTACAAGGGAAGAGACTAACCCTGTCACCACTAAACTTTTACTGGCTACCGTGGTCCCTAGGTATAGTGAGCACTTGATAAACATTTGCAGAATAAATAAAAAATGCATCTGTTACAGGTTTTTAATTTATACATCTGGGAATATGAACAAGCAAGTTGAGTCTTGACAGAAGTTCTTACTGCTCTCATAATCCTGGCTAGACTCTTCATTTCCTTCTTTAGAAGAAATTTTCAAACAAGGCAGAGATCAAATACACATGACGCTTTGCCTTTGGAGTACTTTAGCCAACAGTAAAGCACAGACTTCACTTGTATCTACTAAGGAAATTAGGTATTCATTCAGCAAATGATGGGCCGGGCTTTAGGAATTCAATGAAGTGCTAGACAAACAAGGCCCTGATCCTCCAAGAGTTTATTTCCTATAGGAAGAGACCAAAAATGAAGAAGAAAAGCAAATTTCAGATGGTGCTGAGAACAGTGTGGAAACGAAACCTTGTAAGGTGATATGTGCTAGTAACTGAAGGGTGGAAGGAGCAGAGAGGTTCGGGTGCTCAGGAAAGGCACAGGGAGAAGGGAATTGAGCTGAGATTGGAGGACTAATGCTCTTCACCCAGTCATGTGAAGATCTGGGTGGAGGGCATTTCAGGAACAGGTAGAACAGACACCCTAAGGAATAAGTTCTGTATGCTTGAGGGTCATAAACAAGGTCATTGGAGCACTCATACAAGGGGTGAAAGGAGCAAAGTCAGATGAGTCAGCAGGGATTGGATTCTGGAAGGCATTATAGGACAAGACATTAATCGAAGTGGGATGGGAGGATGTTGGAGAGTTTTACTAGGGGAGAATGGGTCATCAAGGATCAAGAGTAAAATCTGGCCTATTTTAGTAATTCAGGGATGGATGAAGCTTGGCCTGGAAGACAAACTGTGAGTGTAGAGAGATGCAGATGACCTGCTGATGGATTGGATTAGAGAATCAACCATGACTCCTAGAGGTATATTTGAGCATCTGGGTAAGTGATAGTACCATGTACTTGTCTGGGGAAGAATAGGAAATAGTTTTATCCCCACAAAGTGTGTTTATGGGGGGGGGATTAGCTATTTCAGATATGAGACTCTGCTTAAAGGTGGCCTGTTTGCTAGTCAGAACCCTTATGTTTTGATCTGTTTTAAGTTTGAGACACTAGACAGTCATTTGGAGATGCCACAGGGTTGTTGTACACAAGTTTCAACTCGGTCTGGAGGTGGACTTGTGGAGCCACCAGCATGATGAGGGGGTGCTTAATTTCATAATTCTCCTTGGTAGCTCCATGAGATCAGAGAAGGAAAGTGTGTATATTGGGAAGAGTGGAGGGAAGGGAACATATAGAATATTTAAGCATGTGATCTATGCTGACATATTTTGTTTTAGGTTCTAAATCACCCTGAGAGCATCTTCAGTTCCTCACCATATCTTGCACTTACTTATACTTCTGGAGAGTCACATGATTTTAATAATTAGATATTTGGTTATTTGGCATTCAAATTGTTACTGTGAGCTATCTGTAATCTCATTCTGGAAATCAGTTGGTGGGTAACAGATGTACATGTGACCACAGGAAATGCCAAAAACCACTTCCCATGGCTGTTCCTCTTGCAGGCACACATCTATTTTTAACACCCCTGATTGCAAGGCAGAGCTCTTGTCACTTGAGGGAAATGCATTTCCCAATGGAGACCCGAGACAACCAGACACAGTGGTGCTCTGGGTGCTAACATTTACTGCTACTGATTTGGCAACAGAATTCAACCTCATGGAAATTTAAGAATGACCTTTGGCAACCTGAGTGTATATGTGGGTGGGAGGGACAGCTAGTGGTTGCAGAAAACAGTTTCATAGTTCTAAGGATTTCCTAACATGTCAAAATTTCTCAGAAAACCCTGCTAATTTAGGACTTTTTGACTTATTATCAGAAGTATTTACTCAACTGTTTCCTAAGAGCTTGTGCTCAATAAACTCTGAGTGGATCTTTTCAAACATGTGGAGGGTTTTGACCCAATAAAACCTTGACGACTCCAACTCTGACAACCCCCTGCAGAGGTCCTGGAGCTGTGTTTACATGGCTTCCAAATGCCCAATTTGAAAGAGAATTATTACTTAACAAATGGGTTGTACTGGCTGAACATAAATGGTTTATTCAGGGCATCAAAATTAACTATTTCAGATAAGACACCGTGCATAACAGAGGCCAGTTTGCTGGCCAGAGCCCCCGTGTGTGGATCTAGAGTTGAAAATTTACTGATTCTATTGTGAGGAAGCCATCAAATACTTTTGATCATTAGTTTCATCACCTGTAAAGCGGACATTTGCTATGAATTTGCCAAGGGTTTCTCAGACGTTCCTGTCTTAAAGGCTTGGTTCCCAGGTGGCCCTCCTGGGAGATGAGGAAGTCTTTGGGAGATGAGGCTCAGTGGCAGGTCCTTAGGTCCTTGGTAGTGTGTCCTTATAGCAGACTTGGGAACCCTGGGCTCATCCTGTGTCATTCTTGTTTTCCTGACTCACTGGATGGACCATTTGCTCTGCCATAGGATCTTGTTATGATGCACTGCCTTATCAGAGAGCTGAAACAGTGGAGCCACTCAGTCTTGAACTGGAACCCCAGAACAGTGGGCCAAAATAACATTTTCCTCTTATAAGTTAGCTATCTCAGGGGTTTTGTTATAACATCACAAAGCCAACCAGTATAGTAGTACTGTCTTAGCTACTCTAGAGTCTTATAAGGAATAAAATGTTACTCTCTGAATGCCAAACAGAAGGAAAAAGTCCTTACCACTTTTCCATTTTGTTCAGAAAGACTTTTGGAAGAGAGGAGAGAGTTAGAGAAAGAAAGAAATAATTCTCATTTCCAAGGATCTGAGTTCATGTACTCGCAACCACAGTGGGACTGGGTTTTACTTGTCATGTCTCACTCAACCAGGCAGGATGTGGGTGAATGTGAATCTTATCAAGGTGACTCAGTCTAGTGCATCAAGAACTCATTGGCTTTGGCCATATCAGATGAGGAAGCCTTTAGGATCTTTTGGGTTGTGTTACGTAAAGCCATTTTCCCTCTCATATCTTAATGTTTTCCACTTCATCTTACTCATACCACACTCTTTCTGATTTCACTCACTGGAGATTTTATTTGAAGTTAAACTCATAGAAAGAGTTAATTATAATACTTGTTGACTTTAAAATACATAAATCATGGGGTCCAGGAATTATAATTTAGGAATTTTTACTACACATAGACTCATAGAAACACTCAGATACACGATAAGACATTGCAGCATTGATCATAATACTAAAGAACTAAGAACAATCTAATTCCTAAATATTTATTAAAGAAATTACAGGCTGAGTATATAGCTCAGCAGCACAGTGCCTGCCTGGCAAGTGTGAGGTCCTGAGTTCAATTCCTGGTACAAAAAAAATACATAATATAGAATTAAAAAAGAAATTACAATATTTTTATACATTACGATATTATATAGCTTTTATGTATCTTATGACATAGCAACATGTCATAGATATATTACTACATAAAAAACAAACTGCAGAACATTTATAAAATTACTTCATTTACGTAAAATAAGATATAAGTATATCTACCTGTATATTTATGACATTTATATATACACATGTATGCATGCATATTTTAAGATAGATATTATATACAGAGTCCACCAAAAAACATGTGTATACTTCAGCAGTTCACTGTAGTCATAAATGTCTGGAATCTAATGGCTACCACTTTCTTATAATTGTAGAGGCCAAAGTTAACTTGTATTAGTTTCATGATGTCTCAATAGACTTAGCATTAAAATATTTCTACAATTTTTTCTTTGCCTAATGTATACCTTTTTTTTTCTGTGTGCTCTGTATATTACTACTAAGAATAAATACTTAGCACTGAGAATTAAAGGCGATTTTTACTTTTAATTTCATATTCTTATGCTGTGGTCATAGGTTATTTTATACATACATGAATCAAAATCACTTAAAACTGGATCACCTTCATGGAAGATTTAGAAGCCACTAACACCCCTTTCCAAAACAAGAATGTGAATTTGTATTATTTAGGATTTTTGGTTGCAAGTTACAAAAGCCAAGTCAAGATACAATAATGGAATCACTCTCTGTAAGAGAGCAGGAGTATCTAAAGGAACTATACAGCAGGAAGCATACCTATAACTCAAGTATCTGAAAGTGGAAAACCCTTGTGAAGTCAGGTTACAGTCTCTCTCCATTTCTTGCCCCTGCTTTTCTCCATATCTCTGTCTCCTTCTTAGTCTCTGTAGACCCACTTTGTCTCCTCCTCAGTGTGTATGGCAGAACAAGGCACCACATGGCTCCCGAATCCAGATTTCATGGGTCTACTCAAAAGATAAAAATCTCCTCCCCTTTCTAATTTCAAATTCTTAGAGAAGAGTCTGATTAGCTCAGCTTGTGTCCAGTCCTGTCCAATCAATAGGGATGGGATTCTACAGTAGAAAATGACTGCTAAGGGTCCATTCAGACTAATGGTAAAGAAAGTTGTTGTAAGAGATACTCCAAAAACAGTAAAACTATGACTACTGCGTACTTTTGACAAACTCAAGGGCATGGGTTGCTAGGTTACAGATGATGGTATTTTTAATTGCCAAGTCACTAATTCACTTTTTTTTGTCATGTCACTGATTTATTTTGTTATGAAAGTTCACATTGGAAAACTCATAATAAAGAAATGTTGGTTATAAAAAATGATCATTTTAAGGGAATGAAAATGCTTGAAAGGAAAGAACAACTGGAATAGGGAAAAGAGAAAAGGCAGAAGGGAAAAGATTATATGTATGTAGGTATACATATGTATAGATAGATAACTAAACTGCTAATCTCTGTAAATTCATCAAAAAGAACAGTTTTTGCTTTCATTGTTTGATTGGTCATTTTATTCATGCCTAAATTGTATAACCTGAACAACTGTTTCTAAGATAATGGTATGCAATATATTAACTAATGTTAATTTCCTACTATTTTTAAGAAATTCTGTGTAATTTCTATCTTTTTTGTTTTTAAAATAAAAAAAGAAAAAATGATCATTTTGAGATATATATATATATATATATATATATATATATATTATTTTTAGTAGTGGCCAAAATGTCTACACAATTGGAGCATCATTTGGTGACTGAAACAACTCAACTGTCACAAGTTTGGCAATGTTGAAATTATGGGAAAGGAACACTTTACGTCACCAGATTCAAGATTCTTCATCCTCAATCAATTGATGTAACAGGAACTGATGGAAGAAGTATTACTCAAATATGTTTTAAAGACCTAAGAGATTAAGTAAAAGTAGTATCCTACATGGAAATTACATGTTTATCCATTCTTCCTTCCACCCATCCAGCTAGGCATGAGGATTAAAGGATAGTGATAGCATTTGTCTGTTCTCATCATAGTAAGGTGGAGAAGATATTCATGCTGATAAAAAATAACAATGGAGATAAAAATCAAAGAAGTATCCTACACGGAAATTATGGGTTTATCCATTCTCCCTTCCACTCATCCTGCCAGGCATGAAGATTAAAGGATAGTGATAGTATTTGGCTGTTCTCATCATAGTATGGTGGAGAAGAAAATAACAGTGGTGTTATGCAGATATATATGAGTGGAGAGAGAGAGTTCAGAGCATAGGTAGAAAAATAAGCAATAGAGTTAAGAAGACCTCTCCCAATAGGCATGGGTGAGAAATGGTGAATGCAGTTTCAGGGGAAGTTCAGAATGGTTTAAAAACCCAAATGTTACTACATTTGGTTTTCTTTAATCTGTCTTTGAGCTTCATGATGATTGCTCATTCCTACACCAAAATAAAACAAACCAAAAACCCCCAAGTCCCCAAACCAAACCCAAGAAACCTAGCTCATTAAATTCCTCACTGGACTCACTTTCCTAAGGGCACAGCTCACATTCCTCTTATTCATTACCATGTTCTCTACAACTGCACCATTTCTGGTGCATCAAAAGTACTCAAAAAGTATTTTTAGAAAGAATCTATTTACTTAATGGAAACTTACACAAATCATAAGTGTACTGCATGATGAATTTTCATGCTACAAACACAACAACCAAGATCAAACTGTAATAATACAGGTAATAAAAAAAACTCCTTAGTATCAGCACCCCGACAGACCTATGTGTCTCCTCCTAGTCACTGCTCCTAAGAAGGTAACTAGAATCCTGACTTCTATCACCATGGATTAGTTTGGCCAGATTTTGCATTTTATATAAGTAGAATTACACAGAATTACTCATTTGCATCTGGTTTATTTTGTTCAATGTTATGTTTGAGTGATTCATTCATATTCTTGCATGTAGTTGAGCTTTGTTCATTCTTTTGCTATTTAGCATTACATTATGTAAATGTAGCACAATTCTTTTTCCTGTTAATTGACATTTGGTGTTTGGGCATGTAAAATCAATGCTGCTATGTATGCCCTTGAATATGTCTTTTAGTTGGTACATGTATAAAACTCTGTTGAGAATATATCTAGAACCAGGATTGTTGGGTCTTAAGTAAATTCCCAAAGCATATGTTCAACATTGGTAGAAACTGCCAGTTTTCCAAAGTAGTTATTCCAATTTACATTCCTCTCAGCAGTATATAAGAGTTTCAGTTGTTCCTCAAGCTTGCGAGCCACTTAGAATTATCAGTCTCTTCAACTGTAACCATTGTGGTAGATTTATAGTGGCTTCTCACTAGAGCTTCAATTTGCCTTTCTCTGGTAAATAATAATGTCAGGCACCTATACATATGTTTTTTGATAATTTGGACAACATCTTTTGTAAAGTACTCAGTAAATCTTTTGCCTGTTTTTCCATTTAATTGAGTTTTGGCTCTTTTTCTCTTTGGTCTGCAAGAGTTCCATGTATATTCTGCATGTAAGACATATATCAGATATAGGTGTTGCAAATATTGTATATTACGCCATTCTGTGGCTTGCTTTTTTACTCCCTTAATGGTGGTTTTTGATAAACAGAAGTTCTTAACTTCAAGTGACACAACAAAGCAATCATTTTTTTTTCTTTTAAGATGCTTTAATGTTTTTTTGTGTCTTATTAAAAAAAATCTTTGACTACTTCACGGTTATGAAGATACTCTGTTTTCTTATAGACACTTTAACTTTTCAATTTAGATTTATAATATTAACTGGGATTGATTTGTGGGGTCAAAATTCACAATTTTCTAAATGGATATCTAATTGTTTCATTGCCATTTATTTGAAAAGTTATCTTTTGTCTTAACACAAATAAGCATATATATGTGTATATATATATATACACACATATATATAGTATATATATCTGCTCCTGTATTTTATATTTTGTTTCCTGTTTAAGTTGTTTTGCTTAGTGCAAATAACATAACGTCTTAATTATTGTAGCTTTACAATAAATTTTGATATCCAACCTTGTTCTCCTTTAATTACTTTAGTATTTTTGACCTTCTGCAGTTCCATTTAACTTTTAGATCTTCTTTGTCACTGTGAGAAAAACCTCCTGCAATTAAAAAATCTATTTTAAAAATTGTAATTATTATTACATGTATATATCAGATGAGCTTCCCTGTGATACTTCCATAAATATGCATATAGTGCTTTGATGGCATTCACACTCTGAACTACCCTTCCTTCTCTCTTTTCTCCCCACTTTGCCTTTTTCTTCCCTAATAGGCCACCTACTACTTTCAACTTTTTAAAGATATATGTATTTAAATCCCACATATGAGGGAAAATATGCAATACTTTCTTTCTGTGTGTAGGTTCATTGTGCAATTTCCTGCAAATGAAATGATTTTGTTCTTCTTTTTGGCTGAATAATATTCTATTGTGCAAACATGACACATTAAAAAATTCATTCATCTGTCTGATGGGAACTTTCTCTGGTCTCAGAGCCTAGCTATTATAAATTGTGTTGCAACAAACACTTACGTAGGTATTTCTTATGTATATTGACTTTGTGTCCTTTAAGCATGTGCCCAGGACTGTGATTGCTAGATAATTTTTGTAGTTCTATTTTTTTAAAGAAATATATCGGTATTTATTGGCCACTACTTATTTACAATAAAGTATGCAATGTACAGTGAGATAACATTCTGACTACTACAAAGTTAATTCTTAGTCTCTAGTCAAACAGTCACCTAAATACTGAACAGATTGAGCCTATATGTAAGGAACGAGTTGGGGTGAAGAAAAACATGCAGGTTAACAATTTAGATTACAAACATTTGTTCACTCATTAATTCTAGCAGATCCTAAATTGTGAACACCTCTAAACACTTCAGTAGGCTTTTATGAGCCAAGTCTTAGACATCCACGAATAGTGACATTTGAGTATATAGATTCTTTCAGTTTATTGTAAAGGAATGGGTCATTAGGAATCTTTAAATGTTCCTTTAAGTCTTGCTTAGCTAAGCTAACTCAAACAAACTAGGTTTTGACTAGTTTACTTATTTGGGTGGGTGGGGAAGTTGTTGGTAGTGACATAATTTTTTTCTTTTCAGGAGTTTTGCAAGTACTAAACTGCTACATTTTCATAACTATAGAAATAGACATGGATTCTGATATGGCTGTTTTGAAAATATCCACTTTAAACTGTCCAATTAACCTCAGAATTGTCTATTTAACTTGACAGGTTATGACTTCAGGAAAACTTTCAATTTAAGTGGAAATGATTTATTTTGTAAACTGCTCAGAATGATGGCAAGGCAGAAACATGGGCTTATCATTCATAGTTTTTATTTTAATGAATATTTAAAGGCAAAATGAAAAACATTTACATAAGTATTTTATTTATACGCACACAAACAAAAAACTCAGAATGGCCCTTAAGCATCTGAGCTAAACAAGACCTGCGTGATTGAGCTCGACTATGGACAATTTCCCCAACATTCAGAAAAAAATGAAGAAATAAATCAAGACTATCAAGTGTTCTTTTCTGATAAAGGAAGCAACTACAGAGAGCTTGTATTTGTTCAAAGTAACCAGTGCTATTGATGCAAAACAAACAAAATCCAACAACTATCCCAAGTACTGTTTTCAAAACCAACATATTAAACTTGATTTTCATTAGAATTCAGTTTTTTTTCACACTAGTAAATCAAAACCCAAGACCCATATTTTATATATATAATACATATTTATTTTATTATATATTTTAATATACAGTAGTTTATAAAATATTATATAATATATAAATATTATAGCTATATAACAATGGTAGATTATATACTTATATAATATGTATTTTATTATATATATATATATATATATATATATGTATATATATTTCATCTTCTGGACAAGAATGCCAAGTTAGTTTCTCTTCATGAGAAGCAATTACAGTTTGAGGACATTTCGTATTTCCCTCTTTTGCCAGCACCAAGTCAGCCTCATCTGCATCTCTCCATTTCATGAGAAGCACCAACCCTCCAGGACTGTCTGTGGCACCAATTATTTGCTCAGGATCATGACCCCTGGCGAAGCCTCTTGGTTTGTCAGCAGCCTCCTTTTCCTTCTTTGATTTGCTATCATCAGACTCACAATCAGATTAAGATTTTCTTCTCATACCATCTTTTACTTTACCAGCTTTTGGAGAACTAAGAAATACTTCAATTAACTCTAGACAACCTAAGTTTTCTTTAGGTTCCCCTGTGTTGCAGGCATCTGTAAATCCCTTCCACTTGAGGAAGTACTCTACCTTCTCGTTCATTACACATCAGTCTGGTACTTTTTCTACCAGAAATTCTTCAGGCTCTTCCTCTTTAATTTTTAAACTTTTTTCATTTTGTTTCTTTCCCTTTTTTTTGTGCAAAATTTGTAGTTTTATTGCAGATTTGGAAACCTATTATTCATCACTTTGGATGCTTGTGTCGCAGGTCGGCAGTGTCTTGGCCTATGCACCTACAGTTCCACTTGCGTCCCTATTTTTTGTTTATTGGGGGGAGTCTATGCGCTGGATTCCTCAGTGAATGCTCTAATTTATAGTCCCATTTCTGGGACTTTGATCAAGTTTGCCTACTTCAAGTTTAGCTACTGAATCAATAAAACAGTTGGGAGAGACCTGATTATTATTATAATATATGAGTCTTTTAACTGCTCAACATGCAATATCTTCCCACTTATTTAACATGATTTTTACTTTCTTTCAATGACATTTCTTAGGATTTTTTTATATAGCAGTTTTGCCCATCTTTTGTTAGAATTATAATTAGGTATTTGACATTTTATTTTCTGCTATGGTAAATATTATTGCTTTAAAATTTTTCTTTTCTACTTGCTTATCCGTTGTTCAATAATTTTTTGGGGGCCCCAATGGGGTGAAACACATACCATTTAAGAACTAACCACTAAGGTAACTTCCCAGTCCAAAGGTTTAATAAATATTTAACTAAGTGAATCAAAACAATGCATTGAGAGATGGTAAAACTCATTATTTGGGACCATTCAGACAAGAATAATATAGTTAAAACTTTTTTTCACTTTAGAATAGGATACATAAAAGTAAGCCTGTGAAGTGGAAATTACTCAGAATGAGAACATGGGCAGGCCTGAGAGCAGAGAACAGGCATTTCTAATCATCAGGCCAGGGGCTTCCTTTGTTGAAACATCTGGCCTGCAGATGGATTTGTTTGATTGTCACAATGAGTTTTTGAAAAAGAAATCGAGTCAGCAGGTATAATTGGGAGATTTTGAAAAAGAAATATAGCTTCTAAATTTTCTTGAAAAATTGGAAATCTACATACTGGTCTTCAATTTCTTTATGGCCTTGCTAGGCTTAAGTTAAACTGAGTTGAGCAGCACAGAGGCATGCTTGGTCTCCAGTTTTATCACTACGTTTGTGATTTAATATCTCTAAGAAGTGCTCCTATTTTATTCCAAGCTTTGCTTCATTCTTTTAAAGTTCTGTTTATATTGAAACTCCTTAAGAGAGTTGTGGAAACAAAATGTATCCACTTTCTTATCTCCTCTCCTTTCCTGATCACTCTGGGGCCGATCTGCTCTTCTCAAAGCCTTTGGTAACTGAAATATTACCAACTATTTGGATATTGTTTGCACTTATTGTATTTAATCACTTGGCATACCATAGTTATCTCTTGGTATTTATAGGGGATTGGTTCCAGGATACCCTACAATAGCAAGATCTGTGAAAACTCAAGTTGCTAATGTAAAATGTGTATTACTTGCTTATAACGTATGCATAGCCTCTCATACATTTGACATCATCTCTAGATTACTTATAATACCTAATACAATGTAAATTCAAAATGTTCATACATGTTCAATACAGATTTATTTCTTTCAGAATAGCTTTGATCTGTAATTAGTTGAGTCCATGGAAGCAGAATCAATAGATATGGAGGGACTCTATTCCCCAAGGTAGACAATGTCCCCCTTCTTAAAACTTTAATCTTGAAATGCTTCCACAGTGCCTCATCTTACGTTGTTTCTTTTCTGCCACATAAACAACTCTAAAGTTTCTTTACTCCTCTGCAGTTTCTAAATGCTTTGCTCAGAACTCTCCTCTCTGGGTGGCTTCTCTCCAGGTGAGCTTACCCAGCTTTACTGCTTTAAACATCAGACACTGGTGATTCCTGATATCTTTCTGTTTTGACCTGAATCCTAACCTCTATCTAGATCAGAAAATTCAGCTGCTTACTGGATATTTTTATTTGGAATTTGAATTTGGCACTTCAGAGTTGACTTGTCCCAAACAGGACTCCTCATCGCTCTCCCTAACCTGTCTTTCTGGTCTTCTCCATCTCAGGAAAGAGGATTACATCTACCTGTGCTCAGGTCAAATACCTGGACATATCTTTAAACCTGTTTCCCTATGAAGTCATTGTCCAATCTATTCATCAGTCTTGTGGTTCCTTCTTAAAATGTATCCCCAGTACTTTTCATCATTGCCGTTCCTTCTGCCCTAGTCTCAATCACTGGTAACTCTTATCTCCCAAATGGTCCCTGATTCCTTTCTTTTCCTCTCAAGGGTCTTTGGCCTCATAAGTGCCAGAATATCTTTGTAAAAAAGTTTTAGAATGAAAGAAAAAAGGGTTTTGATGGCTTTTTATTACGGGCATCTATCTGAGTTCATTTGGTCTGCTATGAGGAAATACCTCAAACTGTGTAGTTTATGCATAACAAAAATTTATTGCTCACAGTGCTTAAGGCTGAGAAGTCCAAGATCAAGACACCAGCAGATTTGGTGTCTTGTGTTTTGATTTCTGCTTCATAGGTGAAGATGTTTTGCTATGTCCTAGTATAGAAGAAGGGGTCAATAATTTTCCTTGGGTCTCTTTTAATAGGGCCAATATCCCATTCATGAAAGGTCTGCCCTTCTGACTTAATCATTTCCTGGTACTGTGTGAATGAATTGGGGGTTAAGTTTCAACATACAAACTCTGAGGTAATACAGACATTCAGGCCATAGCAGCATACAAAAGCCTCATCTTGAAATACAAAGCCCTGTATGATTGGGCAGCTGCTACCTAAGGACTTCCTCCCATGCCACCCACTCTTTTGCTTGTCATGCACTGGTCACAGAATCTGCCTTTCTATCCCAGGGAATTCACAAGCTTGTTTCTTCCTTAGGACCTTTGCATGAGTTCTGACTGCCAACAAGCCTCTTTGTTCAGATTATGGTACAGCTGGTTCCTCCTTAATATCCATATCCTGGCTTAAATGCTTCTCCTGGAATATTTGCTGACCACACTATCCACAATGGCCAGTAGTCATTCAGTCTCATTGCTTTCTTTTTGTTTCCCTGCAAATCACTGATCCCTTGCCTTTCCCTTTTGACTAGTACTTATTCTGTAGGGCAGAGTCTTCAATGGATATTCACCCTTCTGTCTCCAGTGTCTATATAGTGTCTAGTACAGGATAGGGGCTTGGTAAATGTTGATTGAATGAATGACCCTTAATCCTAGGAGTGAGAATTCCGAATGATTCCTGTCTTTCTGCATCAAGATTTTCTTACTCTTGGATTCTTTTTGTCTGCTAACAAGTGAGCTCTTTAAATGAGGACATATGGTACTAATTTAAAAAGTAATTAAAATATTTATTGGCAAATAAAGAAAGACTCAAAGTGAAAAGTTCTGTTATTAGGTTTCACAAGTAGGGTCATGCCAGTTTAAAATGTATTTTAGAGTGTAGTGTTATGCTGCTAAAAAAAAAAAAACAGAAGGTGGATTCTCTGAATTAGATATAATTCATTAATGTTTCTAGTGGGGTTAGGATATAACTCTCTTCTACTAAGAGAAAACCTGTAATGCTTTACTGCTTATCCAGTGAATAATTACACTGAAAAGCAAACTCAATTTATACTCTTTATCATTATGAAGCTTGGAGAAATACGTTTGATTATGCTTATAGTTTTGGCTTTTCTGCTTATCATGCAATTTTCTGTGCATCCCAGAATTTTATGCATATCTGCATTGATGGTCAAAAAGGACTGAATTTTACCTTTGCAAAATGTTCCAAAGAGAATCTTTTCCAAAAATAAATAACTACATTAAGATGTTACCAGAAAGATATTTGTATGTTCATGAATTAAAATACAGAGAAAGTCACATGGCAAATGCTATAAGGCATGGTGATTTATTTAAATTAAAGCTTAGAAGTCAGAGAAATTTTCTCCTCCTATTAGTCTTTCCCAACCTGTAACTTTTCATCCACAGGTGGAGATTTTCCTTTCCCTGAAACACTTTCTGGAGATTTGTGTATGCACATACAGACTACATTTAGATAAGCTGTCTTATCTCAGCCAAAGCCTCCTGCCCATTTGTGTGTGCAGCTTTCTAACTAGAGTTCATAAAAACCTCTCCTGCGTCCTTTAAGGTAGCTGAAAGGGTGAGACAAGCTCTACTTACCGTAGGGAGTAAACCAACGCACAAAAAAATAGGACTGTGAAGACCACGACAAGGTCAGATGGCAGCTTACTGGATGTAACCTTCTTTGAGCTACTTTATACACAAGATTAATTATAGCATTGCCTAATCGCATGAGTATCAGAGCCCAGCTGTCTGGGAGTGAGCGCTAGAGGGATATTTGTCAGCTCTAGATGAAACCTGATATCTGGGGAAGAAATATTCTCATCCCTCCACCTGTGCTTTCGAGCCTAGGCGCCTAATGATTCTTGCTCTCCAGGATTGTCAGGCTTTCCTCTGCTCCTGGACTCTTTCCCACTGCTGACCAATGAGCTCAGATACCCTTGTGAGTGGGATGGAGAACATATGACATTAGCCCAACAATTGATTAATTGAAAAATACCCTTGTGAGTGGAATTGAGAACATATGACATTAACCCAACAATTAATTAATTGAACACAAATTTATTGAGCATTGACTGGGGATAATTCTAAGCTTCACAGTCACATGGGTGGACAAGACAGCCCAGACTCCTGTTCTTAGGAAAGAAGGCTGGTTATGGAGAAGATAACAAACAAAAAATGAAGGAAGCAATGTCCAGCACTATAGAAAATAAAACAGGTTGCTGAGCTTGATGTGACCTCTCTGGCTTAGCCTGGAACTAGGTGGGCGAGTATGATGAAATCTACTAAATCTATTCTCTTTCCTACACCTTCCATCTTCTGTAGCATCTCTATCCAATCAGAACCAAATGTCCAGGAAGTGTGGCTTGATCCATGAGAACCCGAGTCTTTACAGTCTGGCATCACTGAAACAGTGCCAAGGTTTCCTCACAGCTAGGATTAATCCTGCCTTTTGGGCCCTGGCACTATTCTAAGCATGATTCTTTTTACAAACTGCCATTAAAAAAGAAACAAAAAACCTAGCAATTATTTAACTAAAAATTCTTTGAATCACCTGAATTGTCTTCCATGTATAGTACAAGACTTATTGAAAGACAGGAAACACAACAGTCCAATAAGGCAAGTATGAATACATATGTGGCCTAAAAATATTTTAAATCTTTTTTACTGGTGGTTTAAAAAACTTTTGTTTTTTTAGACAGGGTCTCACTATGTACTTTAGGCTAGTCTTGAACACACTATGTAGCCCAGGCTGTCCTTGAACTGTCAGTGATCCTCCTTTAATCTCCCAAGTGCTGGAATTACAAGCGTGTACTAACACACCCAGATGGCACAGAAATAGTAAATACCACTTGCCCAAGGCTCACAACTAGTAAGTGCAAGAAGGTATACGCTTACCATTGACCAATGCTACCTTTCAGACCTCATCATTTTGCAGGAAACGCAAAACTGGAATGTGCCCAAACTCCCATAGTTAACTAATAACCCTGAAAATTCCCACCCAGTCTTTGCCCTTGGAGGTCTCATAACTGTATGCTTTCACTGTTGCTTACACACACTTCTTTCGTATCACATGCTCCTTTCTGTTAACCTCTGATCATGCTGAGCCTTCCCCTGCAGGGCAGACGGCACCTCCAGGATAGGGGCCACCTCATGACATACTCCCCCATCTTTGCTACCCTAGGAAGGTTATTTTTGAAGGTCATACTTTCCTCCTCAACATGATGGCATTGCTCCCAATACCAGTTGTGAAATGAAATGAATTCTAGTGATCAGAGAAAAGAAATACAGGCAGTAGAAATGTTCTGTTATTGTGCTGCATGTATATGTAGTCATACCAGGTTAAAAACAAAAAAAGATAATACTATAATGCAAGGAAAGGAAAATGGATTTGTGTTTTAGTTGTATTACTATATTTTTGGAAATGAAAAAGCTTATACCTGCCAATTGGTCTGCCACAGAAATGAATGGCAGTATTATAATTTCTGTTTTCTTGGCTTTGTGTATGTTTGACAATGACTATTAAAACTGTTCTTTCCACATATTTGCATTTACTAGATGAATAACGAGGTTTCTCATTCTATCTTGTCTTATAGTTGACTAAGGAACACATAAAATTTTTGAAAACTTTCTCATAAAACAACAAATATATGGAAGAAAAATCTGAACATAAGTTTCACTGAAATTCATAAAAATCCCAGTTCACAATAAATTATAAGTTTGTTTACTTGTAATCAATTCTAGCAGCCTGCAAATGGATGTTTTTCAAAAAAATTTGAAAAACAAATTAAAAATCCATGAATTTATGGAGTGACAATTGACTCTTTTTCATCCTTGTGATACTTATATTATCATTTTACATTTCAGATCTTCTGTATAAATGCAGGAATCTGAGGTCCCAAAGCTTTGGAGACTGAGGCAGAAGCACAGACAACTCCAAACCATTACAAACTGACAATAAAAACAAAACAAAAACCTAGCAATCATTTAATTGGAGGTTCTTGGAATATCTTCCATACATAATACAATATTTATTGAAAGATAGAAAATAAAAACTTTGTACTATGAATCATATATTGTTATTATTATTATTATTATGCAGTCACTTCAGCAACTGATTTGAACTTAAACCAATATGAGATCATTTAGAATAGTCGATGGAGAACAATAATAAGAAAGCAATATAAAACCTGGTTATGTTTTATTGTTTTTTGGTAGATTCTTTGTAAATTAAAAAAAAACAAAGAAAGCAGTAGATTTGGGTTGGTTTGTTATTATTTTAATATTCTCTATGGAGAATGCTCCCAATACCTTTTCCTGGTATGCTCTGGGGCCACATCTTGCTTATCTTTCTGTTCCCAGGCCTGGTCTTAATCTGCAGCATTCTGACCGGGTGGACACTTGCCTTGAAGGCCTTTTTGTCTCCTTGGCTTCCTCGACAGGGCCTCCTCAGTTCTCTTCCTACTTGTCTTACTGACCTTGGGAGTCCTCTACCTTCAGGGATCTCCTTTCTATCAACTCATCTTTTCCCCTGGTGTCTAACCCCACACTTGCACAGAGACTCTTCAAGTTCTTTGCACAGCCCTGGTTTTTTCCTGATGTGGTATCAAGTACATTGCCATAATTTGGTGGGATTCTCAAAGGTTTGTATTACAATCACAGGGATTGGAAGAATGTTTAAATCTCAGGTGCTGTAGCTTCTTGAGTCTATATGGCACTGAAACATACTCAAAATACTTATTCGCCAGTGTAATCAAGTGTACTGCATATGCATGATTCTAGAACCAATCCTATCACTCATTCCCTAATAGTCAGGAACTTCCTCAGAAGCACCCTTGCTATGGTTTAGATGTGGGCCGTCGCCCAAGAGTTTATGTGTTGGAAGCTTGGTCCTTAGTGTGGCCATGTTGGTAGCTCCTTTAAGTGGGGTTAGTGGGAGGGTTTTAGGTCACTGGGGACAGTTCTCCCAGAAGGATGAGCACTTTCCTGCCCGCTCGCACTATTGGTGGTACATGCATAACTGTCCCATCGGGCGGCTTGGGACAGTCCCACCGGGTAGTGCTGTCACGTATGTACCTCTGGTGATGAAGGCCCCCAGTGGGACAGTCATGCATGTGTGGCTCCATTGTGAATGTGTTAAGGAAATTCTTAAGAGACCTTTGTGCTCTCTTGAGAGCAAGTTGTTATAAGGACAATTCCAACCCCTGAATCTTTGGTTCATGTATGGAGATGTGATCTCTTCTTTCACAGATCCTTCCACTGTTGTGATGGCATCTGCTACAGGTCTTCATCAGAACTGAGCTAATGCTCTTGCTTTGTCCTTGAATCCTCAGAAATGTAAACTGACTAAATTTCTTTTCTTTATGAAGTTACTCAGCCTCACATATTTTGTTCCAGCAATGAAAACTTACACTAATAAAATCTTCAACACAGCATTCCTGGTCATCAATACAAATAGATCAGGATTATTATAAGAGAAAAAAACCATTTGCCTCTCCTAACATGATCATTTCACCCTGTGACTCTTCCTAGAGTAAATCTAAATTTCAGCATCGAGGGTAGCCCAACTTTAACTTATTATTATAATTCAAGCTATTCTGGGGATAATAATTTCTTTGATCTAAACCATAGGACTGTCTGTACCAAATGTAAGAGAATCCATGAAGTATTATGTTCTCAGAGGTACAGAAGAAAGAATGGTAGTTTTCAGTGCCAGGCATATGCTAGTGACTGAGAACAAAAGATCTGTAAGACCAGGCTCCACCATGGGGGTCATGTGCAGAGATACCCAGTGCAAAGAGCACTAATGAAGTATAGATGATTGGAAAGAAGATGTGCAGGGAATTGTGGAAACATAAAGTGGCCAATCTTATTAGAGTGTGGTTCAAGTAAGAAATACAGGGAGTAGGGAGGCCATTAGAAGAGACTCCAAATGGGATTACTGTCAGTTGGTGGACTAGTTACTTAGGGTTCCAGGGCTGCAGCTTCCTTGTCTAGAAAATGAACGCCAAATGATGTAGTGGTAAAAAAGACAGGCTCCTCCACTTCCTAGCTGTGTGGCTTTGGGACTCTGAGCCTTATTTCTCATCTGTAACATGGGGATAATAATAGAGATTTCTTTGCAGGGTTACCATGAAAAATGACTGATTTAATCCATCTGAGGTGTTTAGAGAGTGCCTGGTTCACAAAAAGTGCTCACAAGGCAATTGATGAGTCCTTCTGAGGCCATAAGTCCAATTATGTCTCATTTCATGGGGGAATCTAGCAGTTTCATCCAGAAGCAAAGATTTGTTTTGAGATAAGTGACCTCAAACTGAGTACAGATCATGTCCGTCTGTGACTATGGTGAGTTTTGCTTTGTACCCTGACACCCTTCCTTTTTCTTTCTCTCTGGTGCAGTTGCTAAATGAATGCACTGGTTGGAACTCGCAGGAGGGCAGCAGGAACCACATGTCACAGAGTAAATTCATCCTGTGTGGGTCTTTGGTAGATAGGGGGACCTATGGCTGTATATGAATGCTGGGCAGTGTGGAAAAGAGGCAAGAAGGTAGGGGTAGAGATCTTAGTTATTCCATATGTCTAGTATTATAGTACAAATAAATCTCTAGTGGGAGGGAATAAGGGAAAAGCCAAATTTCATAGAAAAACAAAAAGAAAGATAGTACAAAGAAAAAAACTAGGACTAAAAAATATTCCCTCTGAGACAAAACAATAAAAATGTGTTTCTGATTAATACCCAGTGAAACACAGCCAAAGCAGAAAGCCAAAGTAGATATCCCATGAAGGCTTTGGGGTGGGGGTAGAGCTTGATATCAAACCACTAGGATTGATTTAAACATGATCTCTAGTTTACTTTGAATTGATTCGCTGTTCTGAGTTGGGAAGTGTGCAGAAGGATGAATCAAGGATGTGTTAGCACCATGTTACCAATGGGGGCGAAGGGCAGGCCGAGAAAACACATCAATGGAAGGAAAAGAGAGACTCCCAGTGAGGGAATGTCTGTTTGCCTCAGGGGAGGGCTGAGCGGACTGCCTGGCCTTTGATTCTGTCTTGTCGGAGAGACCATCACGGAAATTGGGCTAAGACTTCAAATTACATTAAGTAGGAAGATCATGGAAACTGAAGCTTCATGCTCTGAAATCAACTCTTCCACTCACATTCAGAGTCAGCCCTGCAGTTTCTTTTGAAATCTATATTACTATCAGTCTTTAGTGAACAAACATAGGTGTCTTCTCAAAACACAGCCCAAGTCATTTGTACAATGTGGGTAGTCATTGTATAGTGTTTGGATCTTTGCTTTCCTGTCTTCTTAAATGGAGATAAATGAGAAAATACTTCAGTGATCCATTTACGTGAGAAGACTCTCACTTCACCACCAGATCTTTCCCTTTTTAACCTTTGGGACTGTTCTTTTATCTACTAGTTGAAAAATGAGATTGCACCTAAGTCAAAATGGAGCGCACCTTTTCAAAGGGAAAGGCCAAAAGATCTCATTAGATCACTGTATTAGCACAAAAGAATCTAAACAGTGATATCAATTCACATCCATATCTTGCATTTTTTAACTTTATTTTCTTCTGTGTTCCCCTAATGTTAGTGATGCACACTGCCTGCAGCGTGATGCCAGAAGCATTGTAGGTGCCTTCAGGTGCCTGGTCCTGCTATCCTTCAGCAGGTTCAGGATGTGAGGAAACTGAGGCATATGAAAATTAATTGATAAAGATGAATCCCACAGCTATTCAGTGTAGAGGCAAGGCTCCAATTCAGGCAGTTTGCTTTCAGGTTTTTCACTCTTAAAGAATGTGCCAAATTTCTTATGTCTTTTAATTTTGTGTCCTTAACTCTGAACTACCCCTCAGGGTAGTGCTCCTCAATATTTGGTCTGGGAT
The DNA here is from genome assembly GCA_004363535.1 of Dasyprocta punctata. Classification (NCBI taxonomy): domain Eukaryota; kingdom Metazoa; phylum Chordata; class Mammalia; order Rodentia; family Dasyproctidae; genus Dasyprocta; species Dasyprocta punctata. The sequence goes on along the minus strand of RJWM01016053.1, from coordinate 19,032 downwards.
CAGGACAGATAGGTACCCAAACAATTGCCCTGTGGCTCTCACAGACAGTTCTGTTCTAAGCTCCCCACCCCCCCAGGGTATTCCCTGAGGCTGTTCCTCAAGCTAAAGTGAGAAGGCATTGTTACCTTTCTGCTGAAGTCATTTCTCAATGGGAACCCAAGAGTTACTTCCATTTAACTTGTTTTTCATCCTAATTATGAAGGTGAGGGGAACTCATAAGAAAAAATGAAAACTTCAGGTATAAAATGAAACACTTCCTTCTATGACTTCTTTATTCTGGAAATGATTTACATATCCCTTCAGAAATTCTCAGTGCCCGTTTTCTGTTTGTTTTTGTAAAAGCAGGAACAGATAGTCTCTCGAACTCACTTAAAAATATTTATGGAGCATCTACTAAGCGCCAGGCCATGAGGAAACAGGGAACAAGGAAGACAAAGATCCCTGCCATTGTGTAGCTCACACGAGGAGACAGGCAATACATAGAACGTACAAATAATCCATAGAAGCAGTATTTTTTTTACTCACTTTCATTGTCACTGGAATAAAATACCTGACACTTGTGACTGACAGGAGGAGAGGCCTGCTGTGGCTCACAATTTAGAAGTTTCAGTCCTCATGTGGTCGGTGGCATGGAGGAAGGGCCCAGGTGGGCAAGGCTCAGTTCCCAGTGGACAGGAGGTACAGAGTCAGGGAGGAGCTGGGAGGGGACGTACACTCTTCTCGGTTATTCTTCAGTGATGCATCTTCAGACCAGGTCCCACTCCAGACAGCAAGCCAGCTCTCATGCCCCGCAAACCCAATCATCTTCTAAACATGAGGCTTTGGGGGGCATTTTCGACCTAAGCCTCAACAGCATTTTAGTAGGTGATGGATGCCTAGGAGAACGGGATAGGAGAGAGGGGAGCTGGAGGCATCTAGAGTGTCAAGGTTTTAAATAAGGGTATCAGGACAGACCTCCCCCCAAACAGTGACACTTGAACAAATACCTGCGATGGAGTAAAGAGGGCAGATACTCCAGGCAGTGAAAAGTCCAGTGCAATGGGCCTGCAGTAAGAGGTACCCTGCATGTTTAAAGAACAGCAGGGAGAACAGTGTGGTTGAGTAGAGTGAGTGAAAGGACAGGGATAGGAGAGGAATTAGTAAAGAAGTAACAGGGATCAGATCTCAGAAGACTTTAAACCATGGGCAGCTGTCACTCCAAGTGGTGTAGGAAGCCACTGGAAGTTTTTGTGCATAAGACTGACATGGTCTGACTTAGGTTTCCTGTGCAAATGAAATACTCCTATGGCAACTTTCTTTTTAAACTAAGCATTCCTGCTGGAAATCTTTTTATCAGTACATATATATCTACTACATTACTTTTATCAGCAGTATGGTAATCCATAGTGAAGATTTAGCATACTTTAAAAGATCTGCTGTGCTCACTTTGGCAGCACATATACTCAAATTGGAATGATACAGAGAAGATTAGCATGGCCCCTGCACAAGGATGACATGCAAATTCATGAAGCATTCCGTATTTTTATGCACACCTATGTTTATAGCAGCACAATTTGTAATAGCTAAATCTTGGAAACAACCAAAATGCCCATCAACCGCAGAATGAATGAAAAAAAGTGACATTTTTATACAATGGGATATTACTCAGCTGTAAAAAAGATGATCTTTAGGCTTCAGGTCATTGGAGGCAACTTGAGACTATACTCATAAGTGAAATAAATCAGACTCACATTTGTAACTATTGTATTGTCTCCCTAGTATAAAAAATAAATAATGATAAAAAAACTAAAAGAGTAATAAGATCCAAAATATACAATAGATATTGTAATAAGGTAAGGGAAAGAGAGTGCTCAAAATTAAAGAACAGCTGGGATAGGGGAAAAGAGAAATGGAAGAAAGGAAGAGATTATATGTTTGTAGATGTACACATATAACTGTATGTATGTATAAGTTTGCAAGATAGATAACTATACTACTAATTCTCTGTTGGTTCATTAGAACAAATAGTTTGTGTTGTCATTGTTTGATTTTTTTAATGCCTAGATTTTGTAACTTGAACTACTTCTAAGATAACAATATGTAATATATTGACCAATATTGATTTCTTGCTGTTTTTTTGAAATTCTGTATTACTTCTACTTTTTTTCTGTTTTGCTTTTTTAAAATAAAAAAAGATCTGTTATTTATTGACAGTTTTTAATGGCAAGACTTTGCTGTCATAATACTGTAATGAAATGTTCTTTGTATACATAGACACATGTCCTTTTGTGAATATGTGTACCAGATACATTTCTACAAATGAAACTGTTGAATGAAATGCATGTTCATAACATATCCTTGTGTCACCTATCAAACATGTGTACCAAATCATTCTCTCATCAACAACTTATATGGAGTGTCTATGCCACAGTGTTTAAAATTTAAAATTTTATTTTTCTTGCCAAGTCGATATATTTTTAAAATTTTCCATTTCTTCAATAACATGTGATATTGAATGTCTCTTTTTATGTTCTTCAATCATTTATATTTTTAATCATACTTTTTGCTAGGTTAAATTTTGAGTCTATCATTGACTACTTGGATATTAAGGAAATGATTTAGTTTTTTTCAGTTATATGTAGAACAAATATTGCCCTCAGTATCTCAAATATTTAAATGCAAAATGACTTTATGGTTGTATGTATGTGCATATGCTATAAACAAAGTCATGTTACACTGCTAAACCGGAGGCATATTCTTAAGTAGTCTAATTTATTGTTTTTATTTATGGCTTTTGGTTTTAGAGTACTTCATTTATTCTCTCTTCTAATAATACTAATGGAATAAACTCCTACTTTTCCTCTGGTTACTTTAAGAGCTCTATTTATATATTTCAATCTTTGATCCATTGGAGTTTATCTTGGTGCAGGGAATGAAGCAGGATATGTACTCAGATTTCAGACTGAAGGTATTAATAAATGGAAAAGAAAAGTTAATGCTGTCTAGGTTTACATGCTCTTTGCTTTTTTCTTTGTGCTCTTGATTTACTTAAAATTTCAAAATTAGTGAACAACCCAAGATTCTACAAGTTAGTTTTCCATTTCTTGACAGTATTGACATAAAAGCCAGAGAAAATGTATTTTAATGAACTGCTCTTGTATCTAAATAGTCTCAGTGAGAACAAGAAGTGCTAGGAAGAATTTTAAGTAACCAGTACAGGGCAGTTCTTAACGTTTTTTTTTTTCTTATAGTTGGGTCTGTGTCTTTGCTCTCTCAGGAATAAATGTCTTTTGATCACTGTACAAAGAGCGACTTTGACACCTCCTTTAGACTCCTTAGACCCTCAGAGAGGCAGTACCAATGCAGGATCTCTACACCAGATCTCTGGATCTGGAAATTTCAGAAGCACCTATGCTTTAATAGTTTTCTTCTACTTGCTTGAAGTAGGTCCTCAAAACATTTACTCTTTCAGCTAGATTTGTATTTAACTTAAAGGTAGGCTCTACTTAAAGGTACTGCTTTTACTTTTATTTTTCAACCGTGATTGAACTGTGATTTCTGAATTTAGGCAGTGAATCAGCTGATACCCCCAGCAGTTTCTATGCAAGCCAGGTGACCCTGTTCCTCAACCTTGAGTCTATACTTCTTTGGAGGATTCCTCATCCAGCACACATGGAAGGCGCTTCATAAATGTGTGTTGCATGCGGTCAGTGAAAAAGTCAGTCTCATTCTTTAAAAGAAAGGGAGAAGAAGCACAAAGGAACTTTAAAGAAATTCCCTTTGCTAAATCAACAGTGGCGATTTCCCGTCAGAGCAGGGGGTAAGAGGTATTTCCCAGCACTGACAACATACTTGATGTGTCAGATTGTTTATACAGCACCCGATGAAGTGACTGGTAAAATAATGCATAAAATGTTGCATCAATGAGAATCGTATTCAAGCTTTAAGCTTATGGAAAAAAAAAACTGTTGGAGATAACTTATTAAATTTCAGATAGTTTAAAAGGCTCCATTGAGTGCTTGAGAAACAAGGTAGGGTGGAGGAGAGCAGGTTTCCTCAATCTTCAGCCAACTGTTAACTGAAGACCTCAACAAGCTCTTAGTTTTAGAATACTGATTTCAGAGTCTCTAGGCGTTAAGTGCCTGTTTTCTGCTATCTTCTCTGTTAGATCACTTCTTTTCATGCATCATCTCTGAAGACAATGGGCACAGAGGCTTCCAGGCAGGCTGAGCTCTCTCCAACGGTCCTGCCAAACCTGGACCACGCGCTTGTGATCTCATCTCTTATGCATTCTTTGTGATCCTAGCTCAGTATCAAAGTCGAATATTTCCTGGCTCCTTTCTTATCCTTGTATGAAAGGAATGGAATATGCGTACGCTTCCTCAAGTCTCCTGGGTACTTTAACTCTTTTCAAAGAACTGTTAGAAATTCAGGTGCTATTTTTGTGTACTTTAGGTAAGAAATACATAGTGAGTGCGCTCTGCCTACGGTGATTGTTTCTGTTTTTTTTTTTTTTTTTTCTTGTTGGGGAAAGGATGTCTGGTTCAGCATCTTCTGCTCATCATTTAAACCAAGGTCAATGTGGTCTCCCAGTGCAGCTTTGACCTTCCTATGCATTTAGGAGGGAGGCCAATCCAATGTATTAACACTGAGGATAAGCCAATATTAACTGACTTATCTGGGAAGATTCTGAGATTTGTAGACTTTTTTTTAGTACCTTACATGGATCTGTTGTAATAAATGTTTAACCAGATTCCACCTTCCTTTTGTTTAAGCCTCATGAGTTACACCCTGTTGTATGCAAAATTAAATGAAAGTTTCATGACAGTGATCCCCCAAGACTCTACATGACTTGGCTTATTTTTCTAACCACTGAAATATAGTATTATTCTGCACATGTTTAAAGTATAAAATGTAATCAGTTTTGACAGGTATTTATAATTAAATTCTCATCACAATCAAGATTATAAAAAAATCAATCATCCACTAAAATTCTGTTATGTCTCTTCTTAGCCCACATTCCACTTTACCCCTTTCCTAAACAATCACTTATTTGTATTCTGTCACTATATGTTAGTTTGCATTTTCCAGAATTTTATATGAATGTGTACTCTTTGGCCTACTTTTGACTCAATACAATTTTAAAATTTATCCGTATTGTTACATGTACCAGTAGTTTGTTCCTCTTTACTGCTTTTGAGTTAACTTATTGATATTACATTGCATGGATATATCACAGTTTGTTTATCTATTTACCTGTTGGTGGACATTTGAATTGTTTCTAGCTTTTAAAATTTTTATTAGTACATGTTTGCAGTACATGGTGTTTACATTTCTTGTGTTTTATTGGTACATATGTAAACCCATCTTAATTCCTTTTATTCATCCCCTTTCCCTTCACTCCTTCAGCTCTCTTCGTCTCTTGATATCTTTCCCATTTACAAAAGGCCTATCTCCCTACTTCCTATTATCTTTTATTTTTTCTCTTTATTTATCTTTTGGTTTTCTCATAGAAGAGAAACCATGCAATGTTTAAGATCATATATGTCTGATTTATTTCACTTGAGATATGGTCTCAAGGTGCTTCCAGTTTGCCATGAATAATAGAAATTTATCTTTCTTTATGGCAGAATGGTACTCCTTTGTGTATAAATACCACATTTTACCCTTTCATTTGTTGATGGACATATATGCCACTTCCAAGATTTAGCTATTATAAATTGGTGTAAACATGGGTATGAATGTATCACTGCAATATGATGACTTTAACTATTTCAAGAAGATACTTAGAAGAACAGCTGGACTGAATGAAATTTGGTTTTTTGAGGAGTCTCCATACTGATTTCCATAGTGATTGTACTAGTTTACATTCCCACCAACAATGTAGAAGGGTTCCTTTTTCCCTGAAGTTCACCAGCATTTGTTATTATTTGGTTTCTTGATGATGACCATGCTTTCTGGGGTAAGATGGAATCTCAGTGTTGTTTCAGTTTGCATGTCTGAATCATACATAGGTTGATTTAAATTTTTTTCTTAAAAAAGAAACAAAAGAATTGCCACTGAAAATGTAAACTAAGTATTATTTGCCATAAATAGAAGCTAATCACAAAAAAATCAATGCCAACTAATTAAAAGAGGTGTATGACTCAAAATCATTGCAGTTACTACCAACAGGTACAAATCGTGCTTTAGGAAGCTCTGTTCCTGTGAGAATATGATGAGCTTCTCTTTGAGCCCAGCTTCTGCCCCAGCAGAAGACTGTGGGCAGATGAGATCAGGATATGACAGAATGAGAGAATATTTGGAGCCCTGGTCAAGAAGAAGGCCAATTAGAAGGAACACTTTATAGTCACAAATGAATCATCATTTGACAATGAGAAATTGTATTCTGTAATATAACCTGACAGATGTTATGTGGTGTGATGGAGTTGACAGATACTATTCATTCATGAACGGGTTGAACGAGAAAATTGGCTGTGACCCTCGCCTGCGCGCTCAGCACTTGGGGGAACAATGGTGAGCAACACGGAGAGGGCACCTGCCTATTAGCATAAGCTCATCAGCTTATTGACAGGCTTTTTTCCCTTAAGGATTCAGTATTTCATTGACAGAGGCAGACACACTAATCATACATTTTTGCTGAATGATGTCATACTTCAGTACATTTAACCGAATATATTTATCAAACTTTGATGTCCACCATCACCAAGGATAGAAGTTGTATATTAAATTATTTTTTAAAAACACAGAACCTCAGTACTACTTACATCCATAAAAGAGGGAAATCAGAAAATCCAGGAATGATGAAAACCTCCTTATTTATAGTCTTAAGGGAAGAGCCCAACAGCAAGAGAAATCTTAAAGTGTAATATACACCGACAGGCAGTCATCTTCATGTGAAAGCATAAAGCAGGGTACTTGCTGTGCAGGGTTAGCCAAAAGGTAATTAGGAATCGGGGAGTGGAAGCAGGAAAAGGGGAGTGAAATGGAGGAGGAGACTGTAAGAAGAGATACAGTTAAGTTGGAGGATGGTTTTAGCAGTGTGGCTGCAGTGCCATCTCAGCACAGATGAGGCATGGACAAGTGTTCTGGGTCAGTGTGGCAGAGAATCCATGCCAGTCTTTTCCTCCAGTGCGTCTTATCACATCATTGAGTAATTTCTTCCTGCCTGGGTGCTAACTAAGGTTATGTAAATGCTGGTAGAGTGGAGGTATTTAATAGTTCTGGGAAGGAATTATATTTGAGTTATGCCTTATAAATATTAAATGGCTTACTTTACATGACTAAATCAATTTGCTTTATATGGCATGAATCTGGTCTTTGGAAAGCAACCAACATAGTCATGATAAACTTCTGGTTAAGTGACTGAATTGAAGCCAGTTGTAATAGTGATAAGATAAATGAAAGTAAAGACCAGAAGGCCATGCACAGGCCAAGAAAACTGGAGGGATCACAGCTTTGACAGTGAGGAGTAGTTAACATCAGAAGAGATTTGGGGATTGTGGCATACTCTTGTGTATTCCATCCAAGAGCCATTCTTTCCTTTTCCTTATTAACAAGATTCCAGGTATATTCAAGGGTCTAAGTTTTACAGGCATAGAATTCAGAGGAAGTGACCCCATCTCCAAGGTAGAGATGCATCTTACTGGTTTAAGTCAAACACAGCAGCCCCATTCCATTCACCAATGGCGGGTTGGGGCAGGAGCACGTGGTACAAACAGAGACATCTGTTGTGGGAACTTCTGGAAAAGGTTTTCTTTAGCAGAAGAGTAATTTTCTTTTTTCTCTGAATGCTTTGGTCACTGGATAAGACAAACTGCCCTGAACTGCTGCGATCACCTGTGATTGTGGGGGAGAGGGAGTCAGCCAGGGTCACTTGGCAAGGGTCGCAGGGCACAGAGTTGAAAGACTCTGGCTCTCTAGAGACCTAATTATTTATAGACATTTTGAAGTAGAGAAAGTATGTGCTCATTGTAAAGTATGTAGTTATATTCAGAGTTTACTCTTTTAGACTTGAGTACTCCCATATCCCAATTAACGAGAAATCTTTTAATACTGACAAATATAGTTTTACTTTCAAGGTTATAAAGTTAATTTTAGCAGAATGAACTAGAAACCTGACTTCTACCTTCTTTAAAAAATACCTAACAAAAAACTAATAGAATAAAAGTGTAATGCTAGTAAGTCTTTTATGAAAATACAGGGCTCAATTCATTGGAACCCCGTAATGCTCAATGTTGCCTCTGTGTTTGAGACATGGCTCAAGACCCCTCTTTCTGAAGAATATCACTAGAGGTTACCCTGAGAAAAGGAAAAAGGATGATGATGGTCTAGAAGTTACAATTTTCATGAAAGCCCCCTGTAGAGGTGAGCAGGGTGTGTACCCTGGAGGAGAGAGGAGGTAGGAAAGGCAAATTAATTGTCTTCAAATCCTCAAGATGAGTGGATTTGTCTGGGTCCAGGGTTCCAAACTAGGACCAAAGCTGGAAGTGTGAGGGATACTGAATTCAGCCCTTCTAATAATTGTATCTGTACAAAAAGGAGCTGGTTATTAAAAGTGTTTGAAGTATTCCAACAGAGAATGAGTGAACTGTGTTTATGCAGAACTTAACTCTTAATGAGCATCTGCTAAATGTTAGATGATTGGAGAGCTACATCCTTGGCTCCCTTTATTTTTATTTTTTGTTTTGAGAAAGAGGCTTACTGATTTGCCCAGTGTTGTAGTCAGGGGTTGTAAGGAAAACAATTACATACAGGACACATAATTTATAGTACCATTTAAAATGGTCACCCAAGGAGTCAAATACAAAGAAGGTGCAAGAAATCTGTCCACAACACTAAAGATCTAGAATATTCAGCCGAGGGCCTGGATCCCAAGGCAATAACCTGCATGAATTCAGCTGAGAACCCACAATGACCCATGCAAGTCTATCCCACAGATCCGTGCTAGAAAGGCCCAAAGGTCAGCGGTGGAAGCTAGAAAGTCTATGCCAGTGGGGTGAAGGATCTGTGCCAGCAGGCCAAGAGTTCTGCACTGGAGCCAAGAAGTGATGCTCAAAATAAGGACCACGGCTCCCCTGAAAAGTACGATAGCCATCATCAGCAACAAAGAGGTCCCAAGCTCCTCCAATGATGAGAGCAGCCAAAAATACACCAGGAAGCCAGCGTGACAGACTTCTCCTGGAGATTAAACAGCACACCATCTTCCCCTCTGGAGCCAGGAAGTGATGCTCAAGGTAAGGACCAAAGCTCCCCCAAAGTGAACCTCAGTCATTCTTAGCTGCAATGTCCTGAGCTCCTCCAATGATAATAGCCAAGTTCATATCAGGGGAGCCAGCATAACAAGCTCCTCCAGGAGAACCAACAGCTCTAAACAACAACAACACTTATGAGAACCCATAACACTTCTCTTTCTCTCCAGATTTCCTTTTTTATGCTGGCAACAGTCCTCAGGAGGGCCATCTACATGCAACACTATGCTGATTCAGTTCAGTTGGTATTTAAATTGACCACCAGTTACCAATCCACTGTATTTAGGCTGGCCTCAAACTTGGGATCCTCCTGCCTCAGCCTACTGAGGATTACAGGCATTTGCCACTACAGTGGGCTGAAGAACTTTTTTCTTTGAAACAGCAAATAAATAAAAGCAGCAGTTGCTTTATCTGGGTGATTTGGTGACTGTGAATCAAGTCTCAGTGAACAAAGTGGAAAGAGTGAATAGAATCAGAGTGCCTGCATTCTAGACAGAGGCTTGGAATTGGATTCAGGAAAGAAAAGGCCAGTCTGTAGCAAAATGGGCATCCTCAAATGGTTTCCGTATTGGCTTACCTTTGTATGGAAGTTTGCCACCCTTGCATTGGTTGAACACTTCAGGTGGATTGAGACCTCCCTCTGGATGCAGGTGCATCTAAATTGGTTGTATGGCAGGATTTTACTGTGAAGCTTGGGTTCTCCCAGATTTGCTTAGAAATATAAATGGGAGAGACTGATGAGTTTTGGAAAAGGAGATGTTTGCATTTTGATTTTTCCAAAGGACATGGAGGACCAAAGTAGACAGAAGGAATAAGAAGACGAAGGCTGAATGATTATGCTTCACACTCTGTGACCTGAGACAAGCAACAGCGAGTCACTGAAACTAACAGATCCTTTCTTTAGCTTCAATCCATAATTTTAAAATAGGGGGTTAACTTCTGGTAATTTGAAGAAGACACATACTATTGGATGGTAAAGGGTAAGAGTGATGAACTGCTGTGATAAACTGGGGATTGTTGGTAAAGCAGTCCTAGGTTTAAATTCTAAGGCTTCTGCCTCTGGGCTATGTGACCTTGGATGAGTTACCTAACCTTTGAGTTTCAGTTGTCTCATTTGCAAAAGGTGATCTAAATATAGATCATGTAGGGCAGCTGTGGGGAGTTATATAGTTTAATACAGATCTAGACACATACTGGGGACTTATTAATTAGAACCATCTTAATTATTTTATGTTAGGGGTAATGCAGTTCAAAAAGGAGCAACTGGTATCATTGAACTTTGGGGCTGACGATTGATTCCATGTGTTTGAATACCTCCGCTGAGCAAGTCTGATTTAGTGCTGGGAACAAAGTGGGAGACAACACAAAGCCCCTCTCCCTTCACAGAATTATGTTCGAGAGAGAAAAATATAGATGATAAGAAGTAAATAAATAAAGATAGTACATTTTGAAAAAGGGAATAGCTCTGAAGAATTAAAACAAAAGCTGAAAGGCCATCATATCCTTGTGCTGTGAATGAGAGCACTGACAGAACCTGTGATATTTGGGGAAGGACCTCAATTCCTGAAAGCTGATATGAAGTCTACCCTGAATGTCAGACTGACTCAGTGACTTTATATCCCATAGAGTCACATGCTTGAAATGTCTTAATGAAGCCAGGTTCCAGATAAATTGGTTCATTCATTTCTAACGACCCCCACACTTTTTTTAGTCTTGGACAAGTTGGATTACTCATTCACTAAGTATTTTGGCAGAACCTTCAAGTGAATATATTTTTAGAACTGAATTCATGTGCAAGAAAAATACATTTGGAGGGGCTGGATGAATAATGGGAGAGGAAAATAAAATAGCAAGCTGTGTTTCTCAAATGTTAGCTTGGTAGTAATGCAGTAGACAGTATTGGGTGATTTGTAGATTGTATGAGGATAAAAACCAACAGAAGCAGGATACCATATTTCCCAAAGTCTGATCAGCAAGGGTATCAATCATGAAAGAAATTAAGCTGCTAAAAAGGGTGAAAAGGACCAGATCATGGGTGTGGGGACACAGAGAGAGACACTGGTACAAAAAGCAAGCTTTCAAAGAGAGTGTCCCATTTGAGCATTGTAATATTGTGAATGCTGAGTGTCTTCCAGAGCCCTTGTGTTAAAAGTTTAGTGTCTCAGAGTGGTACTACTGGGAGGTGGGAGCACCTTTACAAGGTGGGGCCCAGAGGGTCCTTAGGTCGCTGGGGCCATGTACTTGAAAGGGATTGTGGGACTCTAGTCTCTCCCTCTTTTTCTTCTTGGCCCCATCCATCATGTGCTCTGTGTTATTGCCATCTGGCATGCCCACCAGATGACCAAAGCAGTGGGTCCAACCATGCACTGATACCTCTAAAACTGTGAGCTAAGTAAATCTTTTTTCCTTTGTAACTAAATTGTCCGAGATATTTTATTATAGTGGTGTAAAACTAACACAAACATTAGGACCAAAAACACTTTTGGGGGAAGTGTTTGAACCAACTACTCTTCCTAAAACCCAGATGAACAATTTAGCCTTTGAGTGAAGAGAGAAATCATGGACTATGTCTTTGAACTTGAAAATGTGTACCCTTTTCAGCAAAATGGTAGAAGGAGTTTTGATCAACAGAAGCAGGTGATGTGAACGTGGTAGTAAATTCAGAGATTCCATATGAATATCTGAAAAGAAGAGGATGAACCTTTAATAACAGCTTCATGTTGTGAAACCAAAGCTGTTAATTGCATATACTTTACACTAAAAATTCTTAATTTATGTCATCACTTTAAAACCTACTCTAGGAAATATCTCCAAGATTTAGCTTAGAATCTTCTGTTTTACACAGCTGAAAGCCTGATTCAAGCAAGTTAATTGTTACTTCTTTTCTGTAGTCTCTTAAAGCCTCGTCAGACTTTTATTTTTAATTTATGATATTTCCTTTCTCTGACATGTCATTTTCTCAGTCTTCCTACTGACTCCCTTCTACCCTTCAAGATTTGTCTTCAGTCAACCCTTCTTATGCAGTCATCTATACCCTGAATTGTTTTTTTAAATGACAGTGTATATATGTCTTTATAATTTTTTGTTCATCATAGCTATATCTATTTATTATATGCCCACAGGACACTGTATGCAGCATACTATATAAATTCCTTCATTTAATACTTGCAGCAGCCTTATGAGCTAGGTTCCATTTTTCCAGTGTACTAATGAAGTTAAGCAAATTACTTCATCCAATCTAACCAATAGAAGATGGCACCAGGATTTGAACCCACTCATCATAACCTAGAATGCGCACTCTCAAGAACAATACTGCAAGACCTGTCATACGCATTTGTGTTTGCCAATATTTCAGCTTCTTTGTGTTAATGTCTGTCTCTTTCTCTAAACGATGAGTTCTTCCTAGGGCAGAACAATGTATGGATTCTAGGGCTGGCAAAGGGTCCATCCATTGGTGGTATTCATGTTTAGGAACAGATTGATTATTGGGAGATCACTTGAAGGAACATGTCATAAACAGAGTTGGTAACAGGAGTTGAGGATCCAAGATGAAGGGAATCATTCAGGGTAATTGTAGTTATATAGGTAGAATTGGATAAGCAAGCTTTCAATCAGGAAAAATGTAATTGGGTACAAGTTTTTTAAGCTTAAGCTTAAATTTTACACATAAAAAAAAGAAAGGACATTCTTTTTTCATTTGGTATCCTTAGTGTGTGGCCAAATGTTATAAACTACTTGGATTTAGTAATCATATAAACCTTAAAATAAAATTTTTGATTCTCCTATCATATTAATTCTTCTTCATTTAGACTTGTATATACTTCTATTTCAATTTTTGTTGCTTTGTATTGTTTAAAAGTCAGTCACATGTATTGGAATGAGCTCTCTGAGAACATAAGGTTATCTTACTGGTATTCATGGTCTTGCATTTAAAATAACAACTATTGATCTGTAAAAGGTGGGTCAGTGTGTACACTGGAAGCAATGCGAGCAAGGAATCGTTTGTAAAATGATTGTCTCTATTTAAAACAACATAAAATGCATAATATATAGAAACAAAATATATTGTACATTTTTAGAGACATTAAGCACTTGGTAAATGCAGACAATGACAGAATATTTCAGAGACAGTAGATCAGAATCATGATTTGCCTCTTGTTCCATTCTTCTGTAAAGGTAGGAATATAAATCCTTCTACAGACCAGGTTGATAACTTGTTACCAAGGCATAGTCAACATAGCCAGAAGGTAACGTTTACTTTAGAATTAAACAAAATGGACATAGTTTTCATTGCTTAAATAATTTTTGTAACTATTAAAGACAACACCTAATGATTGAGTAAATAATAGATCACATATTCAGGTATTTCTTCCTTCATGCAATGAATAGAAATTAAATGTCCTTTGTGTATAAAGCTTTAATATCATTTGGGATATAGCTGTAAACCAAAATAGACATGTTTTGTTGATTAGCAATTTTACTAAGATGATAAAGAGAGCTATGTGGTGCTGTTAGAGTAACCAATAGGGGATGAGAAACTGAGTGTGGCATAAACTGAGTGTGGTGACATGGAGGTAGGTAGGAGTCACTGGATATAAGACCACCTTAAGAATTCAGATTCTACTTATCCCAAGAGCCATGGAGGATTTTAAGCACTGAGTTCATATAATGAGATTATACTTTCAAAAGGCCACTTTTTTTATAGCATGGAGAATAGAGTGGAAGAGGCAAGAGAGGATAAAATGGTATTAGCTATGTGGTTTTTATTTTGGTCTAGAGGAAGTAGACAGTTATGCACCCCAGGATCATGGTTTTGGGAAGCTGAAAATGAATCAGTTTCCCTGCTGTGATTTCAGATAGAAGTCTAAGTGTTGAGTTATAAAGTTACTGGGGCTACTCATTGACAGGTAGAGGAAAACAGTGCTGTGTCACTTGATGGAATGTAACACCTCGTGGCTTCCAGTGTAGATATTTATAATTATGTATTTGAATTAATCAAGCTGCTTCGAGGTCTAGGCCCCCACCTAGTAAGGCGGAGGCTCCAGCAGCACACTCTGGGAATGCGCCCTCACTAGCTGCACAGAGGATCCAGCTCTACCCAGTCCCATGACTCAGTGCAACCCAACAGGGGAAGGTCTGGCCAGCCTCACAGGACACAGAACCAGACTCAGGGTCTGGGTGGCGCCACACTCCAGGGTACGCTCTGCCTAGCTGTCTGGGTCTGCGAGGTCTCAGCTCCCACCCAGTAAGGTGGAAGCTCCAGCAGCACACTCTGGGAGTGTGCCCTCACTATCTGCGCACAGGACTGAGCTCTACCCGGTCCCGCGATTCAGTGCAACCCACCAGGGAAATGCCCAGCCAGCCTTGCAGGACACAGAGGTACTGAGCCCAGCCCATTCCAGGACCCCAGAGCTGCTCATCAGGGACTGGCCAGTGTAGCTGCAGGGCCTTGGAGAGCTTGGGCTCTGCCCATCAGAGTGCTGGGCACGAGCTCCATTGTTCAGGGGTGTGGGTGGCATGGTGGGTCCTAGAGGTTGTGGGCCCACCCAGCCAGGAGCAAGGCCCTGGTACTGTAGGCCTGGGACTCGCCCAGGATTGGTGGCACTCCAGAGATTCTGAACTCCTTGCAGCCAGTCTCAGGGTCTGGGTGGCACCACACCCTGGGGTATGCTCTACCTAGCTGCCTGGGTCTGGGAGGTCTTGGCCCTCACCCAGTAAGGTGGAGGCTCCAGCAGCACACTCCAGGAGTGTGCCCTCACTGGCTGTGCAGAGGATTCAGCTCTACCTGGTCCCACGACAGCGTGACCCACCAGGGGACCACCTGGCCAGCCTCACAGGACACAGAGCCACACAGGTCCCAGAAGAAAATGACAAAACAAAAGTCCAAGAGGCAGTCTCAATCTCCCAGCCCACTGAGAAGAAACCCAAGAGACACTAAAATGGAAGACAGTGGGAGTAACACAACTGAAATTTCTGAAATGATAGCAAATGCAGTAAAGAAACAGCTTGATGAAGCTATAGAGAAACTCAAATCAGAAATAATCTCTCAGCTAAAAAATGAAATGACAATCATTATGAAAGAAATGTTGCCTCTATCTAAAGAAAAGCAAGATAAAAAATAGAAGAACATAAGAAAATGATGGAAAATTTGAATGAACAGTATAAGACACAAACAGAATGCATGAAACAGAGTCAAAGGGAAATTCAGGAAATGAAAAATTCCATGGAATATTTGAAAAACTGCTTGAATGAAGGTGAAGATAGAATCTCAGACCTTGAAGACAGCATGGGAGTTTATGGCCACGAAAGAAAAAATCTCTTAAAAACAATAAGGAACCAAGAAACAAAAATTCAACAGTTGCAAGATGATGCCAAGAGAAATAACATAAGATTAATAGGCATCAATGAAAAAGCAGGGGTCAATACTAATGACCTGCAAAGACTATTCACAGACATAATAGCAGAAAATTTTCCAAATATGGGGAGAATCTGATATGCAGATAAGTGAGGCATACAGAACCCCAATTAACCATAACCAAAATAAATCTTCACCCAGACATATAATAATTAGGATATCAGAAATACAGCACAAGAACGAAATACTAAAAGCTGTCAGAGTAAAGAAACAGATCACCTATGAAGGAAAGCCTATCAGCATCACGGCAGTCTTCTCAACACAAACCTTTAAGTCAAGAAGAGCTTGGAGTGAAGTATTTCAAATCCTGAAAGAAAACAACTTTCAACCCAGATTGATGTATCCTGCAAAAACTATCTTTAAAAATTGATGGAGAAATAAGATACTTCCATGACAAAGAGCAACTGAAGAAATTTATGGCCACCAAACCAACACTACAAAGAGTCCTGAAAGACACTCTAGAAAGAGAGAAAGATAGCTACAGTGTTAAGAACAACAACAAAAGGAAACCACTAAGCAGGGCAAATAATTAAACAGAAAATGTAGAAAATCAACAACAGAAAGATATCATGACAGGGATGAGCCAGTACATATCAGTTTTATCAATCAATGTAAATGGTCTCAACTCACCAATAAAAAGAAACAGGCTAGAAGAGTGGGTTAAGAAATAAAATCCAACAATATGCTGTGTACAAGAAACACATTTAACTCAAAAGGAAATTCATAGACTAAAAATCAAACACTGGAAAACAATACTCCATGCAACAGGAACCCAGAAAAAAGCAGGGGTAGCTATTATGTTTGCAGACAATACGAACTTCAAACTGAAAATGATCAAAAGAGATAAAGAAGGTCACTACATACTTGTTAGGGGAAAACTTCAAGAGGAAGAGATTACAATCATAAATATATATGCACCGAATATGGGAGCACCCAACTATGTAAGACAATTCTTAATAGACATGAAAAACCAAATAAACAACAATACAGTTATAACAGGGGACCTTAACACCCCATTGTCACAGAGAGACAGATCAACCAAACAAAAACTCAGCTAAGAAATAACAGAACTGAATCAAGCATGTGAATAAATGGACCTAGTAGATGTGCACTGAGTATTCCACCCATCAACATCAGAATACACATTCTTCTCAGCTGCACATGGGTCATTCTCTAAAATAGGTCATATACTGGTCCACAAAACATGCTTAAGTAAATGCAAAGGAACTGAAACAATTCCATGCATATTATCTGACCATAGCGCAGTGAAATGGGAAATGAATGACAAAAAAACCTACGATAACCGCATAAACACATGGAAATTAAATAATACTCTCCTAAATAACCAATGGGTCACAGAAGAAGTTAAAGAAGAAATTAAACAATATCTACAATTGAATGAAGATGCAAATACAAATTACTGGGACCCATGGGACACAACGAAAGCAGTCCACAGAGGGAAATTTATAGCGCTAAACTCCCACATCAGAAAAATGGAAAGAACACACATAAACGACCTAATGCTGCACCTCAAACTTCTAGAAAAAGAAGAGCAAGTCAAGTCCAAAGCCCAAAGAAGGGAGGAAATTATTAAGATTAGAGCAGAAATTAATGCAATTGAAACTAAGAAAAAATACAAAGAATTAATGAATCAAAGAGCTGGTTCTTTGAAAGAGTAAATAAAATTGATAAACCCCTAGCCAACTTTATCAAAAAGAGGAAAGAAGAAACTCAGATTCATGCAATAAGAAATAAAAAGGGTAAAATCACTACAGACCCTATGAAAATACAGAAGCTCATCAACACCTACTTTGAAGATAGATTTGATAACACAGAAGAAATGGTCAGATTCCTAGAAACCTATGAATTACCAAAGCTGAATCAAGAAGATGTAAAGTTGCTGAATAACCCAATTTCAGCTAATGAAATTGAAAATGTAATTAGGACCCTACCAACAAAGAAAAGCCCAGGCCCTGATGGATTCATCACTGAATTCTACAAGAAATTTAGGGAAGACTTAATGCCAACACTCCTCAAACTCTTCAATGAAATTGAAAGGGAAGTAAGTCTTCCTAACTCATTCCTGGAAACAAGTATTACCCTCATACCAAAATCAGAGAAAGACCCAACCAAAAAAGAAAATTACAGGCCAATCTCCCTAATGAAGATAGAGGCAAAAATCCTTAATAAAAGACTGACAAATAGAATACAGAAAGTTATCAGAAAGATTATACACCATGATCAAGTGGGATTCAACCCAGGAATGCAGGGATTGTTCAACATATGGAAATCAATACATGTAATACACCATATCAATAGGACCAAGGACGAGAACCACATGATCATCTCAATACATGCAGAAAAAGCTTTTGACAAAATCCAACACCCATTCATGATAAAAACCCTACAGAAAATTGGAATAGATAGTCTCTACCTCAACCTGATAAAAGCCATATATCATAAACCAATAGCCAATATCTTACTAGATGGAGAAAAACTGAAAACTTTCAACCTAAAATCAGGAACAAGACAAGGATGTCCATTATCACCACTCCTATTCAGTATAGTTCTGGAAATACTAGCCAGAGCAATTATACAAGAGAAAGAAATAAAGTGAATAAGGATAGGAAAGCACGAAGTAAAATTAACATTATTTGAAGATGATCTGATACTCTACATAGAAGACCCCCCAAAATCCATTAGAAGACTTCTGGAAATAATAACCAAATTCAGTAATGTTGTTGGATACAAGGTCAACACTCAAAAATCAATAGCATTCCTGTACACAAACCACCAAGTCACTGACAGAGAAATAAGGGAAACCACACCCTTCACTATAACATCCAAAAAAATGAAATACTTAGGAATCAATCTAACAAGGAAAGTAAAAGACCTATACAGTGAAAATTACATTACTCTGAAGAAGGAAATCGAAGAAGATTTCAGAAAATGGAAAGATATTCCCTGTTCATAGATAGGAAGAACAAACATCGTGAAAATGGCCATTCTCCCAAAATTATTATACACATTTAATGCAATCCCAATTAAAATACCTCTTGCACACCTTACAGAACTAGAGAGAGCATTCCTGAAATTCGTGTGGAACCAGAAAAGACCTAGAATAGCAAAGGCAATTCTGGGCAACAAAGGGAAGGCAGGAGGCATCACAATCCCTGACTTGAAACTACACTACAAAGCTACTGTGATAAAATCAGCATGGTACTGGAATCAAAACAGACCTGAAGATCAATGGAATAGATTAGAAGATACAGCCACAACTACAAACACACTCAGTCACCTCATCTTTGACAAAGGGGCCAAACATGTACATTGGAAGAAAGACAGCCTCTTTAACAAATGGTGCTGGAAAAACTGGCTTTCTATATG